>JACEFO010000467.1:0-46784 GCA_015342445.1 Digitaria exilis | reverse complement strand
CTTCTATTGCATTGAATGGCTCCCACACCTGGTGCATGTTGCCATTTTCGGTGTGTCCATCCTTAGAACTACTTGCAACATTACATGAAGTCTGAGCTATTCTACTTCTTTCCATATTGAGGTCTGAGGTGCTTTCTGCACATGTACTGAGCCTGGGGATTCTGGGTCACTTTCAGTAGTTGATAAACTGCAGTGGTGGCAACTGGGTCCTTGACTCAGGCCATCCAATTATCAAGAGTAGATAATCCTCACGAATTATGGAACTAGGTGTTGCTTCACATTCACCAACAACATCACTCTGTTCTTGATCATTACCCATACAAGGACCAAATGTGGCACCGTGCTCAGAACTTAAATTACTGCTTGACCTGAGCGAGGAATTTGAATGGTGCGACAACATGGACGATTGTACATCATCTCCTTTGACAGCACCAAATGTTGTGGATGGAACACTTGATAGAAGTGGCCTGAACTTATCTTGAGGAGCTTTGCGATGATCCTAGAAAAGTATAACAATTTGTTATATTGTAGACAATCCAAAAGGAAAGCATCAAACAGGAGAAAGGGCTCTCAATTGCATTAAATGTAGATCAACCGCACTAATAAATCAGTCTAAGTGAACAACAGATGCAGTTATACTACATTAGCTATAATGAATTATGAAATGATGCAGAACAACATATGATGTGTAATCATGAAATAGGTCATCTGAAGCGCAATACAACTCATCAAATATAGGGTTGGCCACAAAATGCAGCCAGCAAAGTAAAATCAATATCTGTTTTCCAAGGATTGTGTGAAACAAAGGAAATGACAACATAACTTCATGCACAGGAAGCATCTAAATATAAATGTGCGGCATCTTGCTACAATAAGTAAAAATGGTATACATAAAAAAAGAACATAAGTTTTTCAAGTTTTAATAAATGTGCCACAAATATTAGATCGTCATACCAAATATGAAATAAACAGCACAGTACTCACCATCAACCAAACTGCAGAATCAAAGTATCTCTTTGGAGCTGAACTAGGAGAAAAACTCTTGGATGGCTTATTAGGTGATGCAATAGTTCCTGATTTCATTACTGACAAGTTCTTTTTTACAGCTGGGCTTCTGGAGTAACTAATTGGTATAGATTGCATGGACTCTAGATCATCTTCAGCAGACAATGTTGCAGATGCTTTGCTGTATGAGCTGAAATGATCTCGGTCATTGCTGATGGATGAACTGGCTCTCCGTGATGGAGTAGGAGACATAGATTGCCTTCTACCTCTCCAATTCATGTCCAATCCACTGAATGATGAAGGAGATCCACCCCTTGAACGGGATAATGGACAATCCGACAGCGACGTGCGTAGGTTCGGAGGTGCATCAAAAGAGAAATCAGGATGACTTGCCTGCCAACCTTGAACTTTTGGAGAAGATGACCCGTGACTAGCTTTAACTGGCGAACTTCCCCTTCTTCCGCTTGAAATTGGGTCAATTGAACTAGTACTCATCCTCCTTGAAGCAGGACTTGGTGACCTTCGCGGAGGTGTTAAATTCTTAGAAGCTGGAGTTGAATACCTTCGTGACGGTGTTGCTGATTGGAATTCAAGTGGTGGGCTGCATCGAGAAGATGAATTTGATGATCTTGTCCTAGTGAACACTGTGCTGCTACATGAGCGTGGTGAAGGGCTAAGCCTACTTGGGCTCGCACTGCTTCTGTTAGACCTTCGAGTATTTTCAATCTGTGTAAAAACCAGAAAGGAAATATTCACAATTTCACACTTGATATGCAGGTATTGTCAATAAAATAAATCTGAATACCAGGAACCTGTCATGAGGTAATCACTCACTGTGGATGATCTCGAAATTGATATTGGCTTAATCTGTGTCCTGCCCCTATGAGCCATACCAATGCGCTGGTCTTCCTCGTCATCCAATGAATGAAAAAGTGGGGTCTCTGGTGGAGTCAACAACCTGTTAAACAAGAAGTTAGATGGCTGGCATATAATGGCTTACACCCAACATATAAAATGCCAATAGAAGCACAGGCAAGTCGTAAGGTGATAACCACCATTCGTTGATCAATGCCTGGTGACAATGTGGCCTAATCATCAATTATATAGTAACAGGTAGAGGCATCCATTCCTTTTATGTGACATGGTATAATAGTTTTCAGCAGACCGAACAAAGGCACCAATTATATTGAAATCCCAATCATTAACAGAATACTTAGTGATGAATAATAAAAGATCCACAATGTGTAGGGTTACGGTTGATCAGGCGCACAATGCGGCACAGACTAAGCTGCTGCATGTCTAGTTTCTTGCACATCAAATAAGGAGTGTCTGAGTCTGCTACATGATTATCACTTTATATGCATAAGCAAGCCCTCTATCTAAACAATACGAGGAATCAACAAAATAGGTCAACAAGGAATTATCGGAAATCTACCCAGTCATTGTCTCTCTCCTGCGATAATGGGTGTTCTACATTCAGCTCGAACCCAATGGCGAGGGTCATCCACTCTCAGATCCTGTGTTTTGTTAATTATTTGATTTTAGGAGGAGTATGCATTTGATGTCAGGGGTAACATGATGAGGATCTATCTCATATGCTGAATTACATATACCAGTAGGCCAGACCATCAAAGTGACCAGAAGACTGAGCAATTTGTAGCTCGCTGCTTAACTACTCAACATCATATGCCAAGAGCCAATCCTTACTAAACATAATAAAGACATATTAAGCAAGACATATGACCCTCGCATAGCTCCATAAACTATATTTATTTAAGCATATAATATTTTGAAGCTAAACAAAGTAATATACGCATTACTCATGGAGCAAACCACAGAAACATGTGCTATTGACTGTACATACCAATCATAATCGTTTCTTTCACCATCAGCATTAAGAAAATCATGGTTCTCCCCCCGTGCAGCCATGTTGGCACCAAGCTTTAAATCCCGAAAATAGCTCAACTTTGCTGATACGCAGGGCCAGAAATAGAGAACATACAGTAAATATCAATCAAATCATGAAGTTCACAATAGGAAGTACAATGTTTCAAAAACTGTAGGCAGACTAGAAGAACGATATTTATGAGCCTTACAAATTGTTTCATCAAAATCCTCTGTTGGTTCCAATAAGAAGTTACCCCTCTCATGTTTCTGCATATCAGTGAACAACATGAGTTCCTCATCCTTTGGTTTCGCAGGTAGAATGCTTCCAAAACTATGCCCCCTTTTGTGGGAGAACTCTTTAATAGATCTCCTAGGTGATGGTGACGGGGGCATCTTTTGTGGTGTTTTAGTCTCTCAAAGGCGAGTGTAGCTATGCTCTTTCTTTCTGGTATAAAAGGCGAGTGTAGCTATGCTCTTTCTTTCTGATATATCAAGCTGAGACTAATCCATTTGAAATATCTGTAAAAAGGCTTTTGTTAGTAAGGAAATAGACAAACAAAAAATGCACGAAAATTCAAAAAGGATTTGGCATGTACCATTGGTATAGGACAACCTGCTGAGATACTGCAAATGAAAGGCAAGAAATGGAAAGTAATAAAAGAAGCCTGGGTTGCGAGCTATGAATTGCCCAAAGTAACCAATCCATCACATGGCTGCATGAAGTTATCCAACCAATAACTACATGCTAACATAGTTACTACCTTCCTTGAAAGCAATCAAACAGGATGAACCAAACAGAAAGGCCCTAAAAGGACCCCAAAACTTGAAGCTGCCCACATCCGTTGCATTCCAAACCCCAATATGCCCAATCCATCACCTTCTGGATGAAAAGATCCACCCACCCAATCAGGAGAAAGCAGCCAACCCAGTGGCAGGCCTCCAAAAATGAGCCTGGCAACAAGCCAAACAAACACCACACCGTTGGAAAAGCTCACATTCAAGCTCACCATTTCGCAATTCACAGCACCACTAGCTGCATCTAGCGGATGTGGATCCGCGAGCGAAATAATCTACAAAACCTCAAAATTCAAGAACCCTTACAGACAAAAGGAAACAAAAAACAACATGCTAGATTCAATCCAGTTACTTATTCAGTTATTCCCCAAACAGCAGTGTGCATCAACAAAGGTGCCTGTAAAAATTAAAAAACAAGAACTGCGTACACCACGCTTCAGTGAAGAGCATTCTAGCGCAAACCCTCCGCTCTCAATCTACCACACTAGCACACCCAATTCTCCTAGTTGGCCACGCTCTATTACTCGAACCAGGATGGAGGAGCAGCAGCGACATCAATCAACAGCGAGCTCTTCAAACTCTGATACAAGGGCGTCAAAATTCCAGCACCCCGACCGAGACGCGACCACCAATCACATCCCGACTATAGACACCCCCGAAAATATTGAGGTATAGAAAGGTGAAGGACGGGAACATCGTCGGAAGACGGACTAAAGCTCAGGGACCACTGGGCCAGGAAGCCCCATTGCGCAAACAAACGTCGATCTCGCCGCGCGGGAGGAGAGGAAGGAGCTCGGACCGGAATCACTCACCAGCGGCGGGCGAAACCAACCCACCACTCCCCGGGTGGGGTGGATCTCTTCCGCGCTCCGCCGGACGGCCGGTCCGACGGGAAGGGGAGGAGCGGGCACCGCGGCGGGAAGGGCGGAGGGAACGGCGGCGAGCGGGCGGGCTGGGAGGGAGTGGGAGTGTCAGTCAGGTCAGGCTGGCGATTGCGTCACCAGATTTTGTGCGTGTTTTTTTGCTCGTAATCGCATGCGAACAAAGCTTTTATATCTGTTGGCAATAAAAATAATACCTTTTTTTGAAGAAATAAAAAAATACCGTTGTTAGTACTTGTTACTAGGAAACATGCCCGTGCGTTGCTACGGGCATTGGCAAATGTGACACTACTGCTAGGACGATCCACTGCCGCCGCTCGCGAACAACTGTGTGGCAGCGCCTCTATGATACTTCCTCTGCCTCAAAAAGAATACAATTATAGGATTCATGCCAGTCAAACTATATCAAGTTTGAACAATTTTATTTTAAATTATATTATTTTTTATGTTTTTAAATAATTTAAAATATGGAACTAATTAAATTATATTTATTTTATATCACGAATGTTAGTTATTTTTTATATAGATAGCAAAAATGTCCGTGCGTTGCTACGGACGAAGTTCAAATGTGACTAATTTGGACTCTTGCATCTTAAACATGTACCAATAGTTTCATTCTTCAGTTTAGGATATTTTTTTTAGGAGCGGTGTGTAAATTGAAGATTATAGATCATATACGCTTTAGAGACATCAAAATCACGTACGCACCAACAGAACACAATAGAATTGCACATGCTTAGGTGTTTTAGGTGTTGAGTTCGATCTTTGGGATGTGCTCTCTACTATTACTGGTAGTTTCGTAGTCACCTATATATATTGTATGTCACACCAATAATGAAATGTCATGTTACTTTTAGAAAATTAATTTTTACTGTAATTTCTCAACTATGCAAAGCAGCCCAGTGCAAATCGGCCCATGTAAATCTCAGCTCGCATTGCTCACGCAAGCAACTTCCTTTCGGACTCAGCTTAGCCTGGCGGCTCTCACCCCGCTCCATGGGAAAATGCGCAAGCACGGCCCAACTACGGCCCGACCCACCTCCCAACTGCCCTAGCACGGGGGCACGCGAGCCGTCGGATCCGATCGGACGGCCGCAAATGACTCCACCACCAGTAAAACTGGCGAGGCTATCCAAACCCTAACCAGCCTACTCTATCGTCTCCTCTTTTGTTTCTCTCTCTCTTCTCCCCTAGCGCCGCCGCGACCTCCACCTCGTCGCCTCCTCCTCTGCTCTGCTCAAGCACAGGCTCTGCCACCTCCTTTGCCTTTGCTCAAGCGTGACAGCAGGGCCTCCTGCAGCCGGTGCGCCTGGTACTGGGCCGCCTAGCCTTCGGCGCTCGACACCAACGCACGGCCACCCTCCCGGCGGCGTCGGGACCTGTTCTGTGGCCGAGCGCAGGTTCCTTTATTTGGATCCGAGCCGCTACGACGAGAAGCTCCGACGGCCCTACACCCTGCTCGGCCACTTCGCCGGGTGTTGCAATTTCTTTTTGCGCCGGTTCAACTTGTAAAGCGTGGTTTTGATAGGATTTGTTCCGTCGCTTCGATTTGTTAATCATGGTTCCTTTAGCGTTTGACTCCATTTGCTCAATTTGGATTCGATGGTCAACGGAGGCTCCTTTCATCTGGCCCTTTCTAGCTTTCCGTAAATCGATTGGATTGTTTTGTGTAACTCTCAGCACTTATGTTTCGAATCATACAGTATTCCATTGATTTGTTGTTTGTGGCTTCAATATGAAGCGAAGAGGACTCGATTTGTGATTCCATTGAGACTCGATCTGTGCCGAACTGTCGATTGCTTTTGGGACAAAGGAAAAGGACGACGGGTTAGCTGACAGGTGGGCCAACTGACAAGTGGGGCCCACGACGGACCAAAAAGGGGCAGAATCATTGCTTGCTTTAGAAATAGATAGATATAGATATATAAGTGTAAGAGTCAGATTTCTCGACATTAAAAAAAGACAATTATTTTGTGGAATATGTCTATCCACATATGCTCGTCAGTCTACTCATGCGAGTAGAGTTGCGTGTCTATATTTGTGTGAATGTGTGTGTCTATATATATAAGTGTCTATGTTTGTATTGTTTTTAAAATAAACGTTATGTGGAGAACGCATTTCTCAGAGATGGGATGTGCAATTTCATGTGGGAAACCTAGAGACCTTTTCATGCAAAGCAGAGTGGTTATTGGGCCAAAAATGATTGCTCAATGACGAAGTCGAGATTTCATTATGATAGAAAAAACAAATGTATTTTGATAGCGATGGCATGAGATTTTTCGAGTTACTAGGTTGGTGCCTTGCATAGTTTTTCTTGTGACTTCCATAATTGGAGGAGCCCTTTTAACTTCGGATATGCTTGTCTCGCACAGTCCGATTCCGAATGCGCAGCTCAGCAAGGGAATTTTGCTTTGGTTATTTGGTTTGTCAAGTGCAGCATGCACCCATCAGTCAGTCTAGCCGACCTAGCTTACGCCACAGGTTAATGCACCTCACAATCTATGCTCTAAAATCGATTTCACATCACAAGAAGCCCATGCTCAAAAGTCGCATACAAACGTTGAAAGATATCGACACAACCAAGCCATGTGCATTGCAAGAAAATAGGCTATCAACACAACACCCCCTCTAGTAGTTTCTTACACTTTGGACAAACCGCAATGAGGGGGGAAAGGAAAGAAACACGAATTTACAAAAGAATAGCTTAGCTCGCAGTGCATTCCGTCACCTAAAACACAGCAAATGCACCATACGAAAATAATCTAGCGGAAGCCCTGCGTGGAATACCCTTCTTCGTTGATAACAGGTCAAGCCATGCTTCAGCTCTGTGCCCACCTTGCGATATGAAACCTGCGAATGCTTCCAGCCAATATCCCAAAAATATCCTTCGGTCTTGGACAACAGAGGTACTTACATTATTATACAATTGCACTTGGACTCCAGCTTTGGAGGCTTCATGTTATCGGAATTCCTTGTAATACCAGAAGCAGAACGAACAGGCGAGGAGTCCTTAGCTGTAACAACATCATTCTCTGTAGTTTCTGTCATAATTGTTTCGCCTTCCAATCTTTTCCTTTTAACCTTCCGATTTGAAGTTCTTCTGTGAGTCAGCTTTGGTAAACTATCTTCCTTTCGACCAGATCTTCCGACAACTGTAACAGTTGGCCGAATAGGATCAACACATTCTGATTCCTTCTCATTTTCCAAGGCAATTGTTGCTGCCTTGTACGCAAGGTCGTGGACAATAGAACTACAGAAGAGAATTGTATCGGCCGCTTCTTCTAATGTGAAGCATCTCTGAATTTGTTTCCTTGATTCTTCTACTGCCGCACAACATTCTTCTACAATTCACAAAAAAGTATTATGTTAAATATTTATATTCACAAACAGCACATGAAACGCTATTGATTACATTGTGCAAAGAAACATGGAGGGTTAGCACCAGTGAAGATTGTAAATGCAACAGAGTACTATTTGATATGAAAAGTATAGTTCCAAAAATGTATGCAGGTCATCCTTGTAATACCTCTAGCTGACTAGCTGATAATTAAGAGCTTTTTTCTTCTCAAGTAACACAAAAGATTAAATTTATATGTGTAACCATCATTGAAATACAATTCAAATTCACTTGACAAGAGAGGAAGCATCTAAGGTTGACAGACATGCCAGAAATATTAACCATAGGCAGAACTCAGCAGTAGACACTTGATCAGATTGGGGCATGTAAGGAGTTAGAAGGCTTTCATACTAAACTGCTACCATTTTCCAGTGTGAACAGAAAAAAAAAAATCATGATTTGTTCTTCAAACTAAATCACTTGGAAATACACACCCCTCTTGTAAACTCACACACTAATGAAAATTTATGTACCAAACATTTACAGAAATGATTAACACACCTACTTAGACCGACTGCTTACTTAATCCCAGAACTGACTACTTTTGTTTTCCTTTAACCTTTGGTTCAAAGAATAAATCATATCCACAAATATGCTCTGTATATAAAAATATCAGTGCATTCTCTAACACAAAAACTATGTCCAAGACAAGACAAATAGAGGGAAAATAGATCATTAAAGCAGGTAACCCGTATACATACATCTTTAAGATAGGAATAATTCTTCGAGGGGAAAGAGATGAAAATCCATACCGTCATTACGAAGTTCCAATATGTTAGTTTTTGATTCAGAAACCAACACATCCTCTTCTGAGACGGCAGACATGCAACAATCATCCAATCTGTTTTCCTCATTTGAACCCTGAGCTACCTCGGACTGCATTTGCATATTATCAAAGTTGTTCTCATCACTTGGATGTTCCAGAGCGCCACTTGTATTGCACTGACTTATAGCAGAAGTATCATCTTCAGGTTCTGGTATGCAACTTTCCACTGGAGCTGATGACTCTTGGATCTCACTTGGCATTTCAGTATCTGACAAACACATATTTGAACTGAAATGATCACTATCAGCCATCTTGCCAGTACATTGGTTCCCAACGGTTGCATCTCCTTCTACCATGCTTACAAAGCTTGAGGTGTTTAAGTCAACAAGGTTGTCATCATTGGCAATAGCCTGTGCAGCACACCAACACTCCATAGCACTTGACAAAACATCCTTACGAGAACTATCACGTTCTTCAGTAGAGGACACTTTTCTTGAAGCATCACAGTCCAAAGTGTCTATTGGCAGGTAAGCATCTCCTAGTGCATCACTCTGTGGGCAAAGTGAAGCTGTAGAACTGCTAATTGACATATCTGAGACAGAAGCAATGCTTTGACGACTCATAGTACTGCTTATCTGGGACTTCTCAAAGTCACCCCTCTTACCACTCCTAAGGCGCTCAAAATATATGACTGATTGCCTTGAAGACCCAAGATCACTGGAAGAAGCAGCGGAAGAGCTGTCCCGTCCAAAGCTACGCTTCATTATACTGACACCATCTCTAGCGTAATATGGTTCCGAACAAAGCATATTTGCAGGACCCAGGGCCCTCCCTTCTGCAACAGGCAATTTATTGCTAGTTGACTTCTGGAGTAACAGTACTGATATCCCAGTGCCCTCAGAATTTTCAAGCTTAGAGCTTGCTGATACCAGTTGATAAGAGTTATCACAGGTCACAGTGTCAGATATGGTTTCGCTACATTCGGACAATCCTTGATTTTGGTCACTAAAATGGTCGTGCTCCACAGATGTTGGTTGTGTTTGTTGATAGTCAGCCGCACAAATATCGATGCTATTTCCTAGTCCAGAGTCTCCAACATGTTGCTTTGTCTGTTCTGTGTCAACCTTTCCCTCCTGCCCCAGCATAATTTCCTGATGTGTGTTCACCATTGAGTGAACCAGATGTGCCTGTTCCAGGTAATCAGTGTGGCGTTCATCGTTTACTGGTTGATGATCAAGAGATACTGCTTTCCTATGGCCTACAGAGTCTGAGGCTATAGGAGGATCCAATACAACGTAAGGTTTCGAATTTGCAGCTTCGTCATCCTGCTGGTCTGCTTCTTCTATAGTTTGTGAGATAGAATCAGGGAAGATATTCTCAACCTTTGAAGCACATATATCGCAATAATAAGCCTCTCCATCTACATCCATCACATCAAAAAACTTTCCACATCTCACACAAGTTGCAGTTTTACCATAGCCAACCAGAGTACTATTAGTAGAATGGCATACAGACTGATCACCTGTTCTGCTTCCTTCCATGTCAAAATCCTGTTTGTCACTTACTTGATGTTTGACTATGGTTGGGGAGTTCTCCATAGATTTTGTGTTCTTGTAATGAATGTTTTCTTCATTTAGTTCGTCCAATTTATCAAACATAAATATGTCTTCATGACCTCGAGAGCTGTCATCTGCTTCCCACTCACCAACCAAATCATGCTGCCCTTGGTTGCCATGCTTATAAGATCCAAAAGTGACACCATGGTCAGAGTTTGCATTGCTGCTGGTTGTCAAAGAGGAATTGTGTGGGAACATAGGCGTGTGCACATTGTTTCCATTTCCAGGGCCAAATGTGCTGGCAGGGACACCTGATAGAAGCGGTCGGAACCTATCTTGTGGAGCTTTACGATGATCCTAGGAAGGAAGATCATGTATAACACCTTAGTTCCATGTTTCAACTTGAAATAAAAAATACAATAAACAGAAGTACAATCTTGATTTGCTATAAAAGTAAACACACGGCATTGTTTAAATGAAAATGGAATCTACAAAAGTAAACACAAAGGACAAAGGGTTAGAATCTACAAAATGGAATACTAGTTACACACTAGGCAAGATGCTTGTAAGACATGAGAAATATTCTACTATTGTACATAAAAGCAGAGGAATGCTTACCATCAACCAAACTGCAGAGTCAAATGACCGCTTTGGGACAGAGCTAGGGGTGTAACTTTTGGACAGACTCTTTGATGATGCAATAGTTCTGGTTTTCATCACAGCCAAGCTCTTTTTCACAGCTGGGCTACTAGAGTAGCTAATTGGTACAGACTGCATAGAGTCAAGATCATCGTCACCAGATGACGTTGCTGAAGCTTTGCTGTAAGAGCTCATTCGGTCCCGTTCAATACTGTGAGACGAACTGGCTCTTCTAGAAGGAGTGGGAGACATTGATTGTCTTCTACCTCTTGAACCCTGGTCTAGTCCACTAAAAGATGAAGGAGATCCACCCCTTGAACGGGAAACTGGACGATCAGGTAGAGACGTGCGAAGATTTGAAGGTGCATCAAAAGGGAAACCAGGGACATTTGATTGCCATCCCTGTAGTTTTGGTGAAGAAGATCTGCGATTAGCTTTCACTGGTGAAGCTCCTCTTGTTCCATTCAAAGTTGGGACACTTGAACCAGTACTCATCCTTCTTGAGGCAGGACTTGGAGACCTTCGAGGAGGTGTTAATGTTTTAGCAACAGGAGGGGTTGAAGATCTACGTGACAGCGTTGGTGGTTGAAGAGCAGGTGGTGGGCTAGAGCGAGAGGCTGAACTAGACGATCTTGTCCTTGCCATAGAGCGTGGCGATGGGCTAAGCCTACTTGGGCTTGCACTGCTTCTACTAGCTCTTTGAGTATTATCCATCTGAATATAAATAATAAAATTGATAGGTAACGGATGCAAACTGATATAGTTCTGGAAGAAACTCTTAAGAAGCTAAGGACATAGGCACTTACTGTTGATGATCTCGAAATCTGTATGGGCTTGCTCTGAGCTCTGCCCCTAGAAACCTGAGTGGCGGATTGGTCATCTTCATCATCTAATGATCGAAAAAGTGGAGTTTCTGGAGGAGTTATCAACCTGTTAATTGGAAAAAAAAAATCAATGGATATCAAGTCATTATTCTGCACCCAGATGTATGCACTGCATAGAATTAAGGCATAGGAGGTACTGACAAAATCAAACAAGGCAAAGTAAAATGTGCAATCAAGTGTGCATACCACTCACAGTCATTTTTATCTCCATCCACATTAAGCAAATCGTGGCTTTGTCCACGGGAAGGAATGTTAACACCAAGCTTTACTTCTGGGAAGTAGCTCAATTTTGCTGATGGAAAGAATAAATTAAAAATGGTGAGTAACAAAAACAGATAACTAGATGAGTAATGCTATGGGACTGTATAAAGAGGGAGGAGTATGGCATTTATAAGCATTACCGATTGAGTCATCAAAGTCCTCTGATCCTTCCAGTAAGAAGTTCTCCCTCTCAACTTTCTGCATATCAGAGAACAAAGGGAGTTCATCATCCTTTTGTTTTGCAGGCACCACACTCCCAAAACTGTTGGCCCTCTTGTGATAAGTCTCCTGTGCAGGAGACCTTGATCTCCTCGGAGAGGGTGATGGAGGCATTTTTCCTGGCTTCTTAGCTTCTCTAAGTGCTAATATGATATCCTTCGTTCTGAGACAGTAGAGTGCAGTCAAATTCCATCCAGATCAAGTGCAACATATTACAACGACCTGCAATACATTGCATTGATATTAAACAACCATACAGACAAAAAAAATGCACCAAAGCAAAGGAAAAAGACTATGATAACTGTGACAGGTGTAGAGACAACAAAGCAAGATACTTCAATTAATACTTAGACCAAAAAGAAATGAAAGGAAATAGAGACATTATTCTCATCATGAGTAACCAATACCCAAATCCACGAATCCATCCCACCACCATCAGAAATAACTCACACAATTGAAAAAAAAAACATATCAATACATTCATAGAAAGAAATCATACAGAATAAACCAGCCAAAAAGGCCCAGAAAGACCACAAAAAAGTTGAAGCTATCCTTGTTTATCCCACTTGAAGTACCCAAATTGTCAATCCATCACATAAGGATGAAATGAAACCATCCACCCAACTAGGAAACATATAGGTAACCCAATGAGGAAACATATAGGTAACCCAATGAGGAGCTCCTGGCATCCAACTTGGCTGTTTTACAACCGGCAGTGCCTCTTATTGCATCAAATGAAATAATGAATCAAACAAGCACAACTCAAATACAATCAGTCGGTTGGAAAAGATCACCAAAGCAGCTTATGAACAACCAGTGTCACAAGAAAACCTGAAAGTGCACATTCCATTGAACTATCGAGAGCGCAAGAGAAAGTCCACCTGCCATCTGATATCCCGTGTCATATCTTAATCATCCACACAATTGGTGAGAATCACATTGCGGGTGAGTCAGTAGCATGATATCAAAATTTGACCAAACAAAAAAAAACAAACGGAAAAAACTGAACCCAAATCCGACCTTGCAATATCTCTCCATGATCCCAAATACTATAACAATGCGTCAGCCACAGCACAAAAAATAGATCCCCAAATAGAAACGTGACACAGGAAGACCAGAACTGGAGCAACAACCGGGAGCATAACAAAGCACACAGGAGATCCATTCGAATTTAGCAACCAATCCAAAACTGAATCTAGGGACCCGAGCAACACAATCGAGCTCAATTATACTTGTTCCCCTCCAAACAACAGCAGCAAACAGCAAGGCGACCCAAACCCGCAAATTCCAGTACATCCTGAGAAAAAAAAAAATGTTCGAAAACTCAGAGCAACGAACTGGACCCAGAAGCTAGCAGTATACGAAAACCCACCCCAAAAAAAACATCAGAAATGCTGCTAATTCGTCGGAGACCTAAAACCCCGTGTCCTGCATTTCCCTTCCCGGGCTACTACCCACACAAAATTACAACAAAATCACCACCTATAAATATAATTCACAAACGGGAAAAAAAACAAGGAAAAAAAAAAAAGCAGCTCAGGAGCTCGCGCCACCCACCAGCATTCCGCCGCCGTTGCTCACCAGCGCCCCCAGCCAGCCGGAGATTCGCTCCAGCAGCCGCGCCGGCCCCGCGCCCCACGATCTCCCGCCGCTGGCGCGAGCCCCGGGGCAGATCCGGCTCCGGGCCCACGCGGGGGTGGGGTGATCCCAGACCCGCCGCGCGCTCGCCCTCTCCTCCCCTTCCGCGGTCGGCCCTCGGCCTTCGGTGCCCGTCGATGCGCTCGCTCCGCCTGGGGCGTTGCCGCGGGGAGAAGCAAAGCGAGCTCGCTTCGTTTGCCGCCTGCGCGCGTCGCGTGCTCTGCTTGCTGGAGGGAGGAGGGGAGAGGAGGTGGTGGACTGGGAAGAAGTGTTTTTCTGCTTTTTCTTTTTTTTGTTGGCTTGTTTCCTTTTTGGTTTATTCGAAATTAAGAAATGGGGTGATGGATTAGTTGACGATTAGCGGTGAGGTGGCATGATATGGTGTTGGGTGCTCAGATTACGCTTTTGCCCCCATAAAAGGTTCGCAATTACGTGGCTGGCTGGGTTTGTGGCCTTGTGGGTTGCCATTCTTTTTTTTTCCTTAAAAAAATCGACTAGTTTGCTTGATGTGTAGCCGATTCGGTATAATAGAAAGCAGCGATTTTGAAAATATTTTTATTGTTTGTAGGATATGGTTTATTGCAACTATTTTGGCATTTTATAATATTTTTACGACTTATCCTGTTCCAACTTGAAAAGCCAAAATAACAAAGGTACATAGTTTGGCTATGAATTTCTGATGTTTATTTCATTTAGAATTGTAACGCCCTCCGTCTTAAATATATAACACTATTGACTTTTTACTTCAAATTCGTATTGTGATTCAAATGTTCCATTTCAGGATAGGTCAAAATGGGCATAATTATAAACTCATCAACAATAGAACATAACTCGAGAACGTCAAAAAGGAAGGTAGGAGTAGTTGCTTACCTTTTCACGAATATTACCCATGCATATACATCGAAGTGTTTTCTTAGGGAAATATAAATATCTTCCTCACAGTGGCAGCACAGTAAACAAGTCCGCAACATCGTATAATTTGAACAAGAAGAAGGTAGCGATGTTATGTCAATTTGGACCGTTGAAATGTTGAATTTTTCTAGTTAGCCAACGACCATACATTGCACAACCACATTTTTAGTAAGGCTAGATGATTGCGATTGTAAGGCGAATTAGGCAGTCTAGGTGTTGTTTATTAGGCAAGACAATGGCTATTTGGTACCACGTTAATGAAATCGGGAGTTGTTAATTGTTGGAAGAAGGTAAGATATGAAATCGACAGAAGGCTGGAAGCATTATATGCTGATTGGGGACTAGGACTGACATGCTCGCACATTATACTGATTAATGCAGGAAAATAACAAACAACGTCTTTAACATGCAGTGGTTATCATTAGTATAAAAAATGCAGTGATTATTATAAGGCTCAGGTAAGGCGGGAAGAGAAACCTGTGATACCCTAGTGTAAATTTAAGAGAATTCCATGTTCCATCTAAACACTATAAATACATGCATTAATTTACCAAGTACAACTTTGAACGTACCAACCTGTTTCTATTGCACTAACTAAAAGGTGGCAAACACTTGTTCTGTATCCAATTCATTCATAGCTCATTGCTCCTCTCCTTTTCTCTTTATATCCCGGGTCACCAATACCAACAAAAATCTTTAAAACAAACCGTACATAAAAAAGATAACGGAATTACCACTGCAACGTACAAAAGAGAGAGAGAGAGAGAGAGAGAGGGGAGAGAGGGGGGGGGGGGGGGGCAATCCTAATATGAACAGAAAGCGACAGGCCCAAACGCAACCACCAGCACCTGAACTGAAACTTCCCAAAAGCGCTAGCTTTGCCCCCATGATACTGAAATGAATGGACAACCCTGCCCCTAATCGTCTCTCCAGTCTCCATTCTCCAGCCATGGTTTCCCTTGCGATTAAACTTAACAAAAACAAGCTGGCCACAGAATCTGCCTGCTGCTAGAACGTGAGCGAAGAATTGGCAAATGATTTCCCAATTGTTTAGGGATAACATAACCACTCCTAGTCTCGATAGAATTGAATTGGCAGCTAGCTAGCATCAGTGTCACAGCACCTAACGCCAACCGTTGGGGTATTGGCGGTTGGATTAAGACCATACCAGCACAGTATTCCCGTACCAGCCAGTAGCTAACGCTAGCTCCTGGCTGGCTCGTCCTGCTCCCTTGCGTATTGGCAGCGTCCGGCGTCCCTGACAGCGGCCACACACCGTGGGCCCCGCCTGTCATGTACAGTATCGGTACAAAGCGGTAGTAGTAGGATACAGGCTGATCCACGCTGTCTAACTGCGACAGGAATATATGCTGTCGTGACCCCTCTTTTCCCCGACAGAGATGCTACGCTACCGGCTCGATTCCGTGTTTTAGGACAGGTTTCTTTCCCCTCTCGGTGTACTTCGTAGTCCTGTCAATAACTGGAAAACAAAAGGAAACACTAATTCAATTCAACAGTGATACAAATACTAGTCCAAAATAAAATACAAAACAACAGAAAAGCTAAGAATAATTTGGGAATCGTTCTTTGCAGTCATATGTTGAGCCTACGTGAACCAATCGCCTTGTACGAAAACATAACTTCTCTATGAATGAAATGCTGCTAGCATGAGCTAAGGCACGCTTTGTACGTGCTTGTCCGGCCGATCCTTATCGGTCTCTGTAAGTATCCTAGAACCTTTAGAGCTGTAACATGCATATTTTTACGTGGTATTATGAGTTCAAGATTGGCACACGAGACATTTTCTTTTCTTAAAAAAAAAACTTACAAACAAAGGTCAATGAAAGCTGAGCAATGGATATCCTCGACCTAGCCGTGGTTGATCCATCAGACTCGTGGTTACATCATGAAAGCTACACATCGCAACCTGCTGCCGCCTCCCCACATGCGGAGACGTACGAGGGGAGGCGTCTCGTGTCGTGTCGCGTCGCGTCGCAGCTGCACGTCCGTATCCGTCCCTTGAAACACGCACGTACCAAAGCACGGCGACGGCCAGCAGGCCGCCGCCGCCGGCGTCGCCGATAGGTGAGCAGCTACAGTTACCCGGTCTGGACCTCCCAGCTCGCATGAAAGCTCTCGGTCAGGGAACTGGCAACAGCTAGCATATGTAAAATTTTGTATCTTTTCCTAACTTTTGAAGATGCCATCTCAGAGGAAAAGGGAGGAAAAACACGGAAATGATTCTCACTCTGAACTTTGTTTGTGATTGATTGATTGGCCATGAGGTGTATAGTTACCTTCCGAGGTTCTGACGGATGTTTGGAGTTTCAGACTTTCAGTTATGCAACGGCAAGGTAACCTAGCAACCTCTCGTTTTTAGGTACACAGCAAGGTGAGCTTGAAAACGAAACGCTTGACTTGCAAGTGTTTGGTGCCGGTGGTCGCATTCTTCTCCAACAAACCAAAGCCTTTTCCTGGTCCTATTCCTGATCGGATCTGTCTGCTCCTGAGATCGGTGCCGGATTTTTTTTTAATTTATTATGCTCGATTTTAAAAATTACTCGTTAGCACTTGCTGCCGCTGTAGATGCAGCGGTAGCGGCAGAAGCAAAGCTGCAACTAGGAGTAGCACTACACGGCCAGTAAAAACAAGTTTGAGCTCTATAACAAGACCGATCAGTGCAAGCCCCTAGATTGTTACGACAAAGAGTAGTTACCTGAGATCAATAGCTACTGCAAATATAACCCCTTATGTTTCAGACGATCTAGAATAGAGATCAATTCGCCTATCCAACTTGAACATGACTCTGATCTTGAGGTCAGGCCTCAACGTCACCTTGATGCAGGGGGACACTTCAACTTTCAGTTTCACAACGGCGAAAAGGTAACCTAGCAACTTCTCCTTCAGGTGCACAGGGTACATGCGAACCTGAAAACGAAACACTTTGCAAGCATTTGGTCACATTCTCTCTGACAACCCAAAATAGAGAATTCACCTCTCTCCAACTTGAACATGGCTCTCAGGCCTGTGAGCTTCATAGTTACTCCCATCTCTTGGACAGCAACAGCCCACCACAAACAGACACACAGTTGTCATCACCATGAAGACGTGGAGCATTTTCCTCTCACCCTTTTGTCAGGTCCGACGACGATCGACGATGCGTCGTACCAGTTTTGAGTTTCAGTTACACAACGGTAAAGGTAGCCTAGCCACCTCTTCTGGTTCGTTCTAGGTGGCGACCAAAGCAACGAAACACTTGAACTGCAAGTATTTGGTCTCGCTCATCAGATCATCGATCGCCACCAACCAGCAGACTCGCATCGCATGCTGTGCATGTCCTTTTCTGCTCATCTCTCGGATTCGCTTGTATTTCAAGTATCTGTAATCGTTCCTCACAAGATAGACCACATTTTCGATCGCTTTCTTTCTTTAATTTATTTGCAATTTAAGGTGATATGGAGAGGCCGCACGATTAACTAATAAAGTGTATTGGTCACATCACATATATGATATATAAAAGCCTAAGTTGCGTCGCATGACACATGGTACTTGATATTAGGGCTGGATAAAATGCTCGACGCTCGTTAGCTCGCTCGGCTCGCAGGCAGCTCGGCTCGGCTCGTTACCCTAACGAGCCGAGCCGGACTTTTGGCTCGTTAAAAATAACGAGCCAGCTTTTGGCTCGTTAAAAATAACGAGCGAGCCTAGCTGGCTCGCGAGCTTAACGAGCCACGTTTAGCCCATAGTAATAAGTCCACCGGCCCATATTTAGCCCACTCCAACTTAACCCTAGGCACCCTTCCTCCTTCCACCCGTGACCCCCCACAGCGCCGTCCCCCGACCCCGACCGCAACCCACGCGCCTCCCTCCTCCGCATCTCTGCCTGACCATGACCCTCCGTCCTCCGCATCTCCGCTCGACCGCGACTCCCTCCTCCGCACCTCCGGCGACCGGCGCTGCCCCTTCCCCCTCCAGCGATAGCCCCCTCAGTCCACCCCCCTCGTTTTTTTTTCGCGAATCACCCCCCTCGTTCTAGATCGCATCATCGGCATGGAAGGTGAGGAACTGAGGACTGAGGAGCGCGAGAGGCACCCCTGGGCCATGGAGCAAGGAATCAAGAGCAGGCGCAAGGCAGTGGTGAAGAGGACCCTGTTATCCTCGTCGACGGCACCAAGCACTGGACACGCATCACTGGGTTCTTGTTCATCTGTTGAGTGATTTTTTCTCCGTACTGTCTGGCTTCTTGATTTTTTCCCCCTAGCTCTTCGATTCTTCCCTTTCTGGCCCTTTCTGGTGCGATTGAATAGTGTATGATGATTGCAATCTATAGGTTGACTGATTCTTGATTAGGATTTATAATTTGTCAAACAATTTTGGATTTCGAGGAGTCTTTTATTGTCTGATTTTATATGTTCATGCGCCGGCTCGCGAGCTGCTCGAGCCGGACCGAGCCGAGCCGAGCTGGATTTTCTGCTCGTTACGTTAACGAGCCGAGCCGAGCTTGCTCGTTATCCGAATGAGCTACACGGAGCTGAGCTCGGCTCGCTCGTTATCCACCCGTACTTGGTATCAAAGTCGGCAAATTACCCCCCCAAAAAAAAAACTAGGGAAATTCCTCGTCATAATAAAGGCATAGGAGCGTATTATGATTCTTTAAAAGATTTACATGCCGTTACTTTTGCATGAGAGAGGCCACCCATGAGCAGTCATTTGCTTGCACGTTGCAGCGCATGTGTCGGTTACCAAATCCAGGAGGGTCTCGTAGGTTTTCTAAAGCGTCTGGCAAATTTACTTGTAACATTCAACATCGATAACGCAGTTGGGCTACCAACCCATATTTTCTTAGAGCAACTATGGCAGGCATACCTACACATTTGACACTGCATTTCTAAACCTATGCCCCTGGTTAGGCCATATAAATCTCTGGCTAAGTATATGGCGAGCTAATAGGAATCAAAATGGCATGGAAAGCTAAAGGGTAACGATATTCTGTTAGAAGTCTCACAAAATTTTAGTTAATACTACTTTTTTTAAAGGAAACATATTTTAGTCAGTACGATGTCAAACAGATATGAGGTATGGACACGGATTCACTGACTTTGAACACTATTTTACTGTTTTAGATTTATTTATAGAGAACCCCTAACCCACGCTACTTGCCTTCGCAATCGGGGAGAATTTGCTCTTCCTAAACATCACATGTTTAAGAATGGATCTAACAAATAACAATTGTCCAAAAACTTAGCCTAACGGAAGAAAATAGACCTAGCTTGCCCGTGACGATTACTTGTCCGCATAATTTCGTGACTTATAGTACAAAGAATTTGCTGGGCATCATACAGCATTATCCGCTGAAAGTGCCTTGCTCTTCATAGTTTCTTTTTCTAAAAAATAAAAAAAATGCAGTGCAGGTTCATGCTGGTCGTCAGGTGGCCTAGTTGAAGAAGCCCAATCAAGGGCAGTGTTAGTGATTTATTCAGACAGCCGGGGGCAATCGGTGTGGCGCAAATTCACAGGATAATGATAGAATTTGACAGGCAACAGAGAGGGACATCAGCCATTCTCATCTCCTCGAGAGGAAGAAAAGGCGGCCTCGATTAAATTAATCACGCGCTCACTCAACAGCAACCGCCCACCTGAAACCCCTGATTAAATTTAATTAGCCACCTGATTAGTATTTACTATACCTTGCTCCCTATTGGCCTCTGCGAGATCCTCCTCTGCACTGCTGCCTGCCAGGCGCCAGCTACGCAACGGCCGCCAATCCAATCCACAGCCATCCGCATGCATGCTCACCGGACACCCGTTGACCATGTCAGTCTGTCTGCTTCTTCGTACCAATAATCCATAATTTTCCTTTTTTGTTATATAATGACAATTTGTGCCGCGATACAAATAAAAACTCATATGTCTCTACTTTCCAAAAAAAATGTACATGGAAAAAATAATGAACCTCTGGAAAATGATCAGTGCAGTTTTTTTTGCTTTTTAACGATGGACGTCTTCTTAGGTTAGTGAATCTGCCAAGTTCTAGTTACAGAAGCCTGTGTGTTTTTCTAGGTAGCACGTCAACTGGAACACATGATTTTTTTACCTTGCGTCTTAAAGTACATTTAATTAGTATACGTAGACTGGTGGATTAAGAAGCACATACGTACTTTCGCTGACAGATTGATTGTTCCAGAACAATTCCACTAGAGGATGATAAAGTATACCACTAGAGAGCAAGTAGAAAATAATAACACTTAATTAGCCCATGTTTAATATGCGTGACAATTAAGTACCAACTACTAGTGAGTACATTATTCATTTGTAAAGGTAAAGAATATATAGACACAGGTACTCTTACGCATGGAGGTCCTTTACAATGTGCATGCTTTTCTTCCAACTATAAAACGTTTAAGCAAGGACAAAATAAAAGGGAGACTTTTTACAATGATCGGCAAGTACCCTGGTACTTCCAAGATCTAAAATCTAACGGTGGAAAACATGTGTAGTACCTAAAAGTACACATCTAGAAGTACTCAAAAGTACTAAAATTGTGGGACCAAGTACTAGATTTATGGGCCCAGCTTATATTTTTATTTTATTTTTTTATAAAAAGGAAAGGGCATTTATGTCTTTTCACGTTTGGTTGGATTACATGGACCCGTCGACGCCGACCCCACCCGTCAGGCGCTGGTTGCGAATCCCCTTCTTTGTCGCTGCGGGCGTCGTCGGCGACCGCCACCGTCGGCGCTCCTCAGCAGGGCGCAGGCCATCGAGGGGAGATGGTTCTCGCAGGAGTGCTTAGGGGAGGGGGATCTCGCTGGCGTTGGACGTCTTGGCGGCCGCCTCGCGCCTCCGCGCATCGGGCAAAGGGCGCCTGGTGGATCTCGATGCTTGCGCAAGCTCGGCTGCGGGGTGGGGGATGTGGTGGCTGGCTCGGTACTTGGCTGTGAGTTGGGGGATGAGGCGGCGCCGCCCCGACTCGTCAGCCTGGCCTCCATCCTCGTCGACCATTGTCAGTTGTCCGACGGTCCGTCGTCCTGCCGCCGTTCGCCGACCTCGACCAGTCCGCAATCCTCGTCCATCTCCTGGCAACACAGTCGCCGGCGGCAGTGATGCTTGTCCACGGCATGCGCTGCCTGGTCTGCCGTCAGCCACGGGAGGACGCAACAAGAAAAGCCCCCACTCCTCCTCTTCCCGGACCCAGTGGTATGTTCCGGCGCAGTGGTGCTCCTCCCGGACCGGATTGATATGGTAATCATAGCTTGCGGGTTGTTCTTCCAAATGTATGGTTTCTTTGATTCTGAGCGTCAATTTAGTTTGGGTTCCTCTAGTTCTTGCCTCGATTAGGTACCTTGGTACTGTAACCTTACTTGGATTTCTCATTCGACACAAGTCATTCTGCACAAGGTTCCTAATCCCCTGCTCCAGATATCGTGAATGTTAGATTATAGTATGGAAACCCCATATTTTTATTGCACTTTGAGGATGGAATCCAACATTTGGTCTGCTTTTGTGAGATTATTGCGAGATGTGGGTGTGCAGCAGTCACCACAAACTTCATCTTATATTTTTAGGAAGACTGCATATTACTTCTGATCTCGCTGGGTTAATTTTAAGTATGTCTTTTTTTTTATCGATTCTGGTGAGGATTCAACGAGGCGTGAATTATAGTTTGATATGAATATGAGTTTTATTGGGGTTTTATTTACTGTGTCACATGAGGGTACTTTGATTCCTGCCTGCTTAGTTAGCTGAACCAGTAGATGCGTCTATAATGCAGAGATATTGCTCACTTGCAATTTTAGTGAATTAGTCATTGCCTTTCCTTCAATATTTCTTTTTTATGTGTCATTTCAATTTGAAAGCACTATGGAGAGTATCATTTGTTTTCCCGAAATATTGTGAAACCATGTTATGGTTGTCTACCGTGAATCCCTTTTTGACCACCTCGCAAGCAACACTGTTACATTTTCCTTTAACTGTGTCCTTGGTAGGCTTAACAGTAAAATAATGACATAGAACTTATGTCACTGGAATAGCCACTTTACTTGTCAGAACTCTTCTTTTTGGCAGAGAATAAGGCATGTGGTTATCTCTTTGGGTGTTTCAGGAAAATGGACTTGATGTATGTGGAAAATAAATAATGCACTTAAGTTACATTTGCACGTTTCAACTTTGACATATCAAGGAAAATAGAAGTGCGTTTGCAAATATTTACAACACATCCATTTCAAATGTAAAAAGATTAGAGTTGTTTGTAAGGGCTTTTCTTTAGTCGGCTTGGTTTGGAGATCCTTCCTCTTCCTGTCTTGTTCTGAACATGTTTAGCAATTGACTTTGTGCTGAATTGTTGAACAATTGGCTCTGCAGGCTCTTCTAGCTTCCTTGGGCGTCCACGTTTCCTCTTTTTCATGCCTTCTTTTTCATATTGTTTGTCAATATTTGTCTTTTCGATTACTTCAATACAATCACTATCATCCGTGTTATTCAATTCTGTTTCTTCCGGATTCATTGCCAAATATTCTTCCTTCTGCAAATAGTGTATGGAATGCATGAGTTATATTGAGTAAGCTTAAAAGGTAAGGAGAATATAAAACTGAATGAATGTTGAGCATCACAAACCGTTAGCATTTTATTGTACGATTTGAGTCGACGTTGGTTGTCTTCTGACAACAAAAGTCTAGTACACACTTTCCAACTGAAAATATCAATGTGTGCCTATAGTGGACCGGAAGGCCTATGTTATTAGAGTGCAAGAAAAAAGTACATGTGAAGCATTTGAAAGAAATATATTCTTTCATTTACCTGTGTGAAAGGCTCGGTCATTTTTTCCCCATCCCATGCTGACATGTACTTCATTACGTATGCCCCACATGAATAGCTGCAAATTTGAGTTGATGTATTAGCATATTGTCATGTATAGGAGAGTAACATTATACAATAAAGTTCATACCTGTTTTGTTGTTGTGGTATGTCAGTATAGCAGTTTTTTGGCCATTGGGTAATGTTGAGGGGATCAGCTATTGTCACCAAGCCATTCTCAAAGGAATTACTGATGCATGCTTGTATGGACTCTACCTGATTAATAAAGAAACTTGGATTATGACTGTAAAAAGTTATGTCCCATTGTTATGTAGAACAGGATGGACAATACACTTACCAGTTTAGTTTCTCTGACCTCATCACGGATGTATGGTAAAGAGTTCAGAACCTGAATCTCTTTTTTTTTGAAATTGAGCACAACTAGGAGCCAATGGTTGTCACAAACATTCATGGGGACAAATAGCTGTGGTAAAATAATCGTATTAATGTCATTTATTTTTTGTGATGGTTAAGAGTAAAGTTATCTATGTTGAAGCAATCGTACCATATGTCGTTTTAAACATTTAGTAGCAACTCCCTTCATCCATGGTCTTTGGCATCCTTGAGGAAGGGCTCCAGAGTTTATGAGAAGCCTCGAGTGGTAAGTTGTAAGGAAGGTTGTCGACTCAGTCTCCACTTTGCTGATATATGCATAAGCGTTAATAACCTGCAGTAAGGTAGGATTAGGCATAAGTTGTAGTAGTGAAATGGAGATGGAAATGGAAGTGCCTCACCTGGTCAATTATGAACCTTTTTCTGACATTTCTACATAGCATGCCAACTGTAATTTCTGTCATCAATTCGAACTATTTTCGCATCCTCGTAACTGAATGTAAGGAATTGAGCAATTTCTTTGTCCTCCTGTGTCAAGGAGCAATCCATTGCAATAATTGGATGTCGTGTCACTCTGTCTGGTTTGGGTGCAGCCTCCTCTGACGTTTTGTTTTGCAAAGTCTGTGATGTACTGGGTACTCCAATTGGTTCCTGGGGCCTTCCCAAAGATTCATCCCGTGGAGTAGTTGGCTTTGGCAAATGTTGATCTTGAATTGATGGTTCCTTCAATACAATTAATTGATTGAACAAGATGTAAACATTTTTCTGCGTAGTTTGTGTAGCATATTTTTTTGCCATAATATATCAACTCATTTGTTACCCTTCTATGCCTGTAGTTATGTACCTTGAATTCTGCAGCCTTTGCCGTTGATGCTGTGTTCATCCAAGCACGACTTCTGATTTCCTGCAGAACAAACAGAAGATAAATTCACAGTACGATAAAGGTTAGATCAATCTTTTAATACCCCTTACTTTAATTTGGAGTGGTATGAAATGGTTGAAAATTTGGAGTATCATGGGTTTACAAGGTCGTCATCCGTTCTGTACTACCTCGACCCTACGAGTGACGCACCACTTGGGTTGGTCGAGATTTCGGGACCTACACAGGTCCAGGAAATGTTGCATGTTCATTCCGGAACAAAAAAATGTGATCTATACATTGTAGTCCATGATTCTAGTGACGGTTCAAGTAGCGACGAGGTACCTTATACTATATTTCCTGTACTTAATCTATCATAACGAGGCACATTCTGCTGCATATAGAACTTAATTGTCTATTTTTCAGGAGAACGAAGAACAGGAAGGTACACGAAGTTCTGAAGAACATGAAAAGTTTATTGCTACAGTCGATGATATATCAAATGGAACACAAGTTGAAGTGCCTTCAGTTACTGCAAATAATGTGAGTTATTATTCCTAGATTTCCACTAATCCAGTGTCGATTTATAAGATGGTAATATTCTAATTTTGTTCTGTTTTCTAAATTTAGTTGAAACGGGACAGAGATTCATGGGGCTGCAACAAGACAGATGTAGACCAAAGCGAGGAGGGGTCCTCCCCACCTAACAAACAACATGCTGTGAGCGTCAGAAATAGCCGGGCATAGTCCTGTGGCATCATATATGTAAACTTTTTTTTTAACTCACAAAATAGCATTGGTTTCTCATCGAAGAACATGATCAAAGCACTATGTTTACTGCTGGAATAAGATATTCAATTGTTGTACTACGTATTCTGAATCCTGCCTTGGTTGCTCGTCAATGCCAATCAATGTGACTTCCCTGCACCCTAAAATAGTTCAACCAAGCAGGTCGTCAACAAAATGGCAACAATTTACTCGCAACACACAATCAGTACATGATAGGACGACATTAACCAAGCAGGAAAAGGCCTAACATTGTCTCCCCACCATCACCCTTGCAAGCACATCGCATAAGCGTAATATATTCCTACGGGGTTCAGAACTCATCACTGTCTAGACCAGAATTCATCATCGCCAGGGGCAATGGAGCCATTCACATTCACTGCCAGGCAGCCAACCACGTACGTGTGGCATGATCTGCGGTTCGGATTTTCGCTGCTAGGAGGAACTATGTGCACTGTTCGTGGTGCCATTGACCGTGCCAGCTTTCCCCTCTTTTTTTCCCCCGCCTTCCCATTTCCCATCCTGCTAGCAAATACTTCTACAATAGTTTTTTTTTGTTCAGAGGAAGGTAGAGATTTTATTTATGATTCATAGGGATTTTTACATTACGACCATCTCCCATGGTACATGCCATCTTCAAATAAGAAGCAATACAGAAAATTCACCCCGTGAAGAAAAAAACAAACAAAATTCTAGTAACAAAGTTGTTTTCCAAAAATTGTTGAAACTATTGAAGTGAGGTTCGCTTTAATATGTGGCACTCTTATGAAATGTTCTAACCAGTTGCCTGTCACTCCAGTCTCATGGATACTATAATTCTACAAACGAGACGTCATGCTTTGTGGCCAACCTCTCAGAAAAAAAATGGATGCAGCCTCGTTCTTTCAGAAATGAAGAATAGCACGCCAGTGCGCCACTGTTATAAATATCGGCCTCAAATCTAAACTCCGCAAGCACCTGCCATAACAGGGGGGGCAATTCTCGCATCAACCAACCACTAGCAGATCTGCCCTGCAAGGCAACCAGGCGTTTGAACCATCTGAGGAATTCAGTATGCAACTATAGCTACGAGGAAACATGGCCGAGACCAAGATTCGTCCATCCCACTGTCACAAGTGCAGGGTGAGAATTGACTCCACATCCAAAGCTTCAAGGCCCAGCACCGCACCTGATGGCACCATGGCTTAAGACATTTAGACAGCTGCTGGAGATGGCAAAGGACAGCATTTACAGCAGCTTCAAATGAATGTTTCTTAGTCAACCAATCAGGCTTTTCATCTTGCATACCATAACAACAGAATATGAAAAGCATACCATAACAAGAGATTATGAAAAGTACAATGTATACTGTGGCTTAATTGTGCCATGATAATAGATTCAGTGAAGCATAAATCACCTCAACAGAGACAGATTTAGTTACCAAGATTCTGGAAGCTTCATTTTCTACAAATTACAAAAAAAATTAATGCCAACTGTGATATTAAGGATTCAAGTATGATAATTATCATACAAGTGATGTAAGTATTAAGTAAGCACCTTTTTCCTTCTCCTGGAGCAAGTACGGCGATTGTGTCCCTCCTCTTCACAACGGCTGCATTTAACTGTCCGTGTTTCCTTTTTCATTCCCTTCTTATACTTCTTCGGCGCACCTCGGCCTTTCACATGCACAGGATCTAGAACCTTTCCCATGTTCATAGAATCTGCTTGCAGCACATCTGGAAGTACCGGACCATACCTCATGCATTTGTTTTTAATTCTAGGTGCGGTGCTAGCTTCTTCTTTCACATAACGTTTCATACGCTCATATGATTCATCAGATTGAGCAGCCCTGAAGGATGCTGCATCGCTCAATTTTCTTAACTCATGGTACCTCTCCTGGCCTTTCAAATACTCATACATGTAGTTTTTTCTGGTTGGAGGAAAGGCTGCCTTTGCACTCATCGTCCACCTGTCGAGAATGCAACAGTGCGGAAGTTGATCTTCTTGCAATATCCTCAGAACATAGAATATGTGAGAACATGGTGTGCCTATGCATTCCAGCTTACGGCAAGAACAACTAATTCCATATAGAGAGTCTTCCTTGAACTCGCAATGCACCTTGAACTCCTTCTCTCTATTGTCCTTCCTAGCCACAATGTACCAAAAAAAATCACCTCCATCTAGCACCTCGATGATAGTACACTTGCTGGCAGCATTTATGCTCCATTTCACATTGTCAAAAACCGTAGGTGTGAACACTTGTGCAACATGCTTCTCAATAAATGATGCATCAGGCTCTGTGAATGGAACTGATTGTGATGTTGTAGCATCGAGCTTTGCCTCATTCCTGCGCAACACTCCAAGACACTTCTCATAGTGCTGCAACATGTCAAACAATGACATTTTTCCATCAAGGTGAGTATGAAGTCTAGAGTTTAGGCTTTCGCTGCGCTGATTGCTCCTCAGTCCTAAGAAACATTTTCCCTCTTGATATGCAGCACACCATAGGCTCCTCATTTCATACATCTGACGCAACCAATTGTCCTCAATAGACACTTTATTCCTCTCCATGAACTCTAACCATTTCCTCTCAAGCACTTCTACATGACATCTATCATACAAAAATTTCCTAAATACTTCCTTAACATCATCATTATGCAAGTTCCGATATATGTTCTGCTCAATATGCCATATGCACAGCCTATGGTTTGAATTAGGCCAAACCACCCTGATTGCTCTCTGCATTGCAAGGTCTCCATCAGTGATAACTGAAACCGGGTGCTTCTGGGCCATGGCATCAGAAAATGTCCTCAACATCCACTCATATGACTCACATGTCTCATGAGATATAATTCCACAACCAAATATCACAGTGCTTCGATGGTGATTTAGTCCAACAAATGGCACAAAGGGCATATTGTACCGATTGGTTCTGTATGTGCTATCAAATACAACAACATCACCGAATGCTTCATAGTCGAGTAGGCATTGAGAATCACACCAGAATAATCCATTTAGATGGCCTTCCCCATCAACCAAATACTTGAAAAAAAATTCAGGATCCCTATCTTGTCGCGCGTTTAGGTGACGGATCACTGCCTGAGCATCGCCCTCAGAAATCATCTCTTGTTTAAACAGATGGCAGAAGTTATAGATGTCCCTATCTGTGAATCCAACATTATCAAACCCACCATACTGCGTTTCTATAATATCCATGATTTGGTGTTTACGGATCCCAGCAAATTCCATCTCTACTATTGAAGCTTTCTGCTCATCACTAATTCTCCTATGCGAACGCAGCAGACAAGCGAGCTCTCGTGTGGCCAAAGGATGGTTGTGTTCATCAATGAAGTCCTTGACATACCACTTCCATGTTTCAGTATCTTGTGCAATCACTATTCTAGCTCCACAACCAACTTGAGTAATGTTCCGTGCCTTCCTCTTCCTATTTTTATTATTCATGTACCTTGCTTCACGGAACCCTTCCCGACTGCAGACAAATTTCCTCAGAATGATCTCCTGGTTGGCTTTGTCCCACTCAACATAGCTTTTCCGCACACTAAACCCTTTCTCAAGGGCATACTCATTATAAAAATTAAAACCTTCCTCATCGCTAACAAATGATTTGCTAACAATCTCATTGTACTCCGATAGAGCCTCAGCGCTTAAATCAGCCATGTCTTTTTTCCCTGCTTATAACACCCAAATCGGAAGATCTTAGATATAATCTCTACAAAAATTTTCTATTACCACAGCTACTAATTAGGAGTTGCTTTCCTTATTCATTGAAGATTCAGTAAAGTTTAAGATAATATGTGGAATAGAATCTTACAATGGCTGGATTGAGTCCAGGGAGTTACAAGAGAAGATTAAGGAAAACGCACACAGTAAGTTATCTACAAAATCTAACTCGAAGCCTACCATTAACAAATTAACTATCCTATAGAAAAAAGGTTACTCAGGTCTACAAGCCTTTCCTTGTCAGAGGCTGCGTTACATCTGTGAGACCACATGATGAGATCGTCGCGACATCTGGTCGCAATTTGGATATTAGATTCATCTTCACTTCGAAAAACTTTAACATTTCTACACTTCCATATGTTCCAGCACACACAGGTAAATTTTTAACAATTATTTTCTGTATTTATACATTAACTAGCGCACAATCTAGCCATGAAGGCAAATGAAAAAAAAACAACAGCTGCTTATGCCACTCAAGATTGCTTTACACAATGGTTACTATTCTTGCTGGCATCATGGATGAAATCGTCTCAGCATAAAAGAACAACTCAATTCACATATTTGAGTGCATAACCAGCCTAATACTGGTCATCAGTTAATAATGCCCACAAAACAACATAAAAAAATATTGACTTTAGCACATAAAGAGCATCAGAACACTTATGTATATCAAAACACTCAAAACTAAAGATACCAATACATCGGGTGGACAGTATGAATCTCACAAAGTGTTGTTCAAAGCCTCACCTTTAGATCGACACGGAATGCAAATCCCACGTTTAATATGTGACAGCTGAGTGCTTCATGATGCAAAATGACACCTTTACATTGAGAAGAAACAGCACACATGATTCTTTGACAGAAAAATTATTTCGAAAATTATCATCAATCTTTACCTCTCCACAATTTAATCCACGGCAGGAGGCCAGCTGCCCGGCAGGGACCTTCGGAGCGGCGGCGTGGCAACTCACCGACGAAGAGAACATCACCGGCTTTGGCGCTGAGAGGGCGAGGTCGACGGGCGGCGTCAACGGCGATGCAAGGGCGAGGGGCGCGGTGACGACGATGGACACCGTCGCTGCGAGATCCGGGTGCGTCGTGACACCGATGGTGAAGGTCGGCGGAGATGCGTGGGGATAGGCGACACGAGGTGGAGCCCCCGGCGGCGCTACACAGCTGCGAGGCGAGGCCGGCGAACCACCGAGGGAGAAGGCGGCGACGCTGCGAGGAGAGGGCAGCCGATCTACGAGGGCTAGGGTGGCGGCGCTGCGACGGAAGGCGGCGGATCTGCGAGGGCTAGGGCGGCGGCGCAGCCACGGCGCAGCCAGGGGAGCCCCACAGGATGCTGCGACGGCCGGCGGCGGCGCTGCGAGACGAGGTGGAGGCTTGGAGGCGGCGGCGGTGAGATACGAACTGAGGCGGAGCAGTTCTGTCGACGGAGGGAGGGTGGGAGGTATATTCATTAATGTACGTGAAATGACTAACCTGCCCTTAGTATTGTTAATTTATTTTTTTTCTAAATTCTAGCAAAAGTACCTGTAAGTACCAGGAAAAGTACTTAAAGTACCTGCAAGTACCTAGTAGTACCAGTTGGTACTTGCCAACCATTGTAAAAGAGCTCAATAAAAGGAGCTAGGTTTGTTGCTCACCAGTCAGTAGGACATTTGAGGAAGTCTTCAAAATTTTAGCTACTCGTCACAATATCAAGCATTCAAACCTTGCCGGGGAATTGTTGTGATCGATGTAGACTCTTTACTGGATGATTATGGTACAACCATTTTGTAGTATGCTATAACACAACAAAAAGTTAGGGAGATATAAACACTGGAGGAAAATTGCATCCAATTTTTATGGACATGTTAGCTCTTGGGGGAACATGAATGAATGAATCATGCATAAATCATAAATGCAACCATCTTGCCAAATATAATTGCGAGGGAAAACAGACCATTTGAGAAAAGGCTGCATCGTCCTATAAACGCACATGAATGCAACGCCATAATATTGAACGTATAAATGAAACTCTAAAGAAAATGTCGAGTTAGCCTAGGTTGCCATGTCGACCGCTGAAAGCGACAAGCCAACGGAGGTAGTTTCGTGACCAATTGCACGGGACTTAGCAGTTAACACTCACTTAAGTTGCAAGTTGAAATTTAGATGAATTTTACCATGATAATTAAACTAGTATGCACTTGAAAATTAAAAGACATAAAGAAAAAACAATGTACTTAGCAGATGCATGCTAGCTAGCTGTTGGTCGTTAAACTGGTGGCATCTTTTTCCTGGCCTAACCCCATGTCAATGACAAAAGCGGTTAGTTGGATGCTGGTACAATAATTCTGAAGCTCCCTCAATTCAGAAACCGGCCAGCTTTGTACTTGGAACAGTGGCGCCGGCTAGCTTGACAAATCTGATCCTGCATTCTGTTTTACTCTTTGGACACTGCCGCCGCTAGCTGCTGCCTGCTGCGTCTATCCACCTTTTTCTTGTGACTTTGAACGCGTGGATGGCGACCAATCGGTCGCTTAAGGGCCAAGATCTCAACCTAGTACTGACGCTAGCTATTGCTGCTACCAGAGAGGAAGGAAAATGAAGAGTGTTGTTGATTCATACGCAAGAAACTAAAGAGGCTTGTTTGAGATGCTACGCGGCTTCTCCATGTTTTGATGTCTTCTAATATACCCCTATATACCTTCGCGCCAACAACATGATAGTCGGCAGGACGGTGCATACAAACAATCTTTGCATGGGGACACGGTGATTTCAGCGTCGTGCAGAGATATTTGTTTCTTTCACTAGTAGGAATGAAGAAATATCAACATCGTGATGGAGCTGCCGTGATCCATCGTCGACTTGCTTGCTTTTCTCAAGGGATAGTTTTCTTGCTGTAGGAGAATTTCTGGAGCGAATATATTCCCTCGTCACAATGTCACTCGACTTTGTTTCAGGAAATTAAATGCATGAAAAATGTTTCCACATATTTGGGCTACCGTGGGTTAACTCGCCCCAAATCTTAAAGGAAGCCAAGCCCATACAAAGCCCACTAAGTATCCACACAGCCCGCTAAGCCCTAGGTCTCGTTCTGGGACTCTGGGCCGCGCGCGCTTCGTCGCCGCCGCCATCTCCCACCAAGGAGGGGACAACCTGCGCTGGCGCCGCCGCCGCCGCCACCCGCAGTTTATTATTGCAGGTGACATGGAGGCTAGCTCCTAGCCGACGACGGTGCTCGACGGCGTTTCCGGCCGGCTCCGATTCCACCCAGTCTCCTTCGCGCGGGGCCGCGGTGAGGTGACCCACCCTTCATCGCCTTGTGCCAAACCATGCTCCTTTATTAATCTTGTGTAGGCTGCAGCTCTTTTACCTGGTGAGTACTACTCCAGTTCTTTCCTCAACTGTAATAATTGAAGTTTGGAACAACTCAATGATTAGAAAGGAACCATGGATTAAATCTCACGTTTGAATTAAATTCATAAATTTCTTCCCGGAACTTCGGGGCTGATGTTGCATAGAGATACTGACCATTTTCTTATATGTACATACTGATGACCTTAAGCAGCAGAGCTTGTGATCTTTTTTTACTTGGCAACTCCAAACCATATTAGTGTATGCTAGTACTAGGCTAGAAGAATGTACAATTCCAAGCAGAAACCTGCGGGCTGTAAGTTAAAGCAAGCGGATTATTCAGTGCAAACAGTAACTGCAGTGAAGCAAAGAGAGATTGACCGTACAATACAGAGAATTAGTGTTTGTTTACCTTTTATAGTCAGGCATATACTATTGGAATGGTTCCTCTTAACTTGCGGCACTGCTTTCTTAGCTCATTGCTGTCGCTATTGTAGACTTGTAATTCTCGGAGTGAACTCTGGAGGAACTCCACCTTTGGCAGCGAACGAAGTGCAGGACACCAGAAGATGCTTAATTCTTGCAGTGAACTTGGGAGGCATTCCTTGGGCAGTGACTGGATGGCTCGGCAGCTGCTGACGTGTAATTCTTGGAGTGAACTTGGGAGGCCGTCCTTGGGCAGTGACTGGATTGCATTACAGTTGGAAATCTGTAATGTCTTGAGGTTGGTAAGTCTGTGCAGGCCTGCAGGGAGGTGCTGCAGCTTTTCGCACCAGTTAAATTTGAGGTGCTGGAGGGAGGTGAGGAGCTGAAGGGCTTCCTCTTGCTCCTTTGTGAAGATTTCCACCCTGTCATCTAACTCTAATTTTAAGCTGGTAAGGGAGGATGAGAGGAGGCTGCAGATGGGCCCAGTAATGACTCTTGTGGCGTCATCTGTGCACAGTTCTTGCAGTTTGGAGGAGCAGCAGGCATCCGAACCAACAAGCAAGTTTGGGGTTTTGGTGACGGACAGTCTGGTCAGGTGCCCTTGCTCGAGGAGAGGCCACAAGCCCTGGAATCTTAATACCCCACATTCAAATATACCTAGATACGTGAGAGAGGTGAGGTTTGAGAGAGGCACTGGTGTTTCCATGCCATCATCTATGTAACCAAGAGTGAGCTGTTGCAAGGAGCGTGGGAAAGGGTAACAAGAAGACGGGAAGGACGAAAAAGAGGAGAAAAATTTTGGGTTAAACTGAATCCTCAGGGATCGGAGAGAGCGAAGACCTTGGAGACCTCCTCCGCCCCACCCTGTTTCTTTGTCACTGGGGTGGAGGCTCAGCTCCCTACATCCCCAGATCTCTAACATCTGTAGCTGCGGAGGCAATAGCAGCAGCCCTTCTGCAGCTATCTCTTCCTCTCCTTTTGTGTCCTGCTGCTGGTGATGCACAATCCGTGCAGTTTTCACTTTATTAGCTGAAGATGAAGCTCTCATCTCCTGTGCCTCTGCTACACCCAACCCTATTATGTTCTGACAATTCTTGATCTCTAGGTTTGAGAGGTTTAGGAAGTAGGATAATAGCCGTGTCAATTCCTTCCCATTAGTACCGCAGTATTTAATACACATGTGTTCAACTGGAAATTTGTATTTGACGTAGCTCTCGCCTTGCACCATCAATAAAGCATCACTCATATTCTGTATCTCCAGAGACCTCAGAGATGACAGCATTTGGAGGCAATCTAGCGGTAAGGGAGGGCATTTATCCATTTTTAATACTTTAAGAGCAGATAGATTGTGAAAGGCCAAAACCTTCCAGAACATGGTGTCCTCAGCATCCTTACGACGAATCTCCAAGCAGTATTCAAGACTGAAATCTTCACTATAATGCGACCAGTCAATACCTTTTCTATAATCCAGCCAGTTTAACCCTTTGCCAGCTCTCTTTATTTTAGCGGAGCAAGGGGCACAAGTCCATGGAATAGAAGGCACGTACAACAATTTTGGACAGTCTTCAATCTCAAGCTCCCGTAGTCGAGGAAACCAAGCCATGTTCCCTCCTTGCTCAGCTGGTTGATGGCAGGTAGGGCGTCAAAATGGCAATTCCAATAGTTCTACACAACCTTTGATGACAAGTACTTCCAAGAAAATATAAGAGTGAGAAAACCACTTTGGACCCATCGTTCCAAGTTCCGTATGTTAACAAGCTCTAGCCTTTTCAGATTCATGAAACTTTGATTTGGGAAATCTTCGACATATCCATTAAGCATCCAAGATCCCCCCAAAGGTGGAAGCTTTTCCCATGCAACATGATCAAGGCGAAGATACTCCAGATTTTGAACCGAGAGATTCATGCCTAGCCAAGCTGGACATTTAACTCCTCCATGCCCTCTAATGCATAGCTTGAGAAGATTGCTATTTGGTTTAAGGCACTCAAGGATATCCTCTTCTTGCATAGGCTGCTCAGTCCGTTTCATCTCAAATGTGAATTCTTGTAAATTGAACGTTGAATACATATCCCAATTCAATGTTAATTCTTGTAAATGGTCATTTTGGTTTAGGTTTGCTTCATAAGCTTCTTCTTTTGTTTCAACATTTTGAAGACCATAAATGCCCAGCACTTGGAGCTCTAGTAGGTGCCCTAACTGCTTTAATTCAAAACCATTATTTTCCCTTTTGACATCAAACCTGCTCAACTCCTTTAAATGTTTCAGTTTCCCAACCTCAGAAATGTAAGAATATTGGACAATATCATCCGAGAAAATAAAATGATGCAAATTTATGAGGTTGCTCAAGTCTTTCGGTAAAATAGAGACGATCTTGCCACGTACATCAAGGATCTTCAAGTGATACAACCTTGATATAGTGCTAGGCAAAATTATTCTCCCAGCATAGCTATCCTTAGTACTTAAGTGGCGAAGATGGACAAGTTTTGAGAAGTTTGGCAACAAATCCTTGATATTATGGGATGCCTTGCACAAAACTGAACGGAGCATTGTAGCATCCTGAAAGAGATTACTAAATGTCTTGACAAAGCATTCATGGTGTTGCCCAAACACCATCAAAGTACGCGGATTTTCAACTTTCAACCTTTCGTCTAATGCACCGAGATCCTTTTTGTAGTGTTCAAAAGTCTCTCTATCCTTGACATCTTCATTTTCTACTATGATAGATAGGTGGCGTATTGAGGTGGGAATTTGTGTGGACCTCACATTGGAACTGCATATGCTAAGACATTCGTGTGATGAAGCCTTCGTTGCCAACTCATGTAATAGGTCATGCACAACATAATACGGAGGTTCGTTGTCTATTTCATTCCTTTTGAGAAAAGCAAATTTAACCAAGTCCTCGAAATATCTGTGCCCAACATCTTCAATTCTTTCATTCTGATTAACTGGATGCAAAATATCTAGTCCCATCCACAAGCGGATTAGCTCACTGCTATAGAATCTATAATCTTCAGGGAACAGGGCACAATAGGAAAAACATTGTTGCAGATGGAAAGGAAGATAATCATAGCTAAGCTTCAGTGCTGGCATAATGTCATTGTCGCTGGTTTGTAATTCCCACTCTTTGCTTTCCAAAACTCTTCTCCAATGTTGTAAAGTAAGTTGGTTTCTTAGTAATTTACCCACAGTTTTGGCTGCAAGAGGGGAACCCTTCAATTTATTGACTATTTTCGTCCCAATATCTGACAATTCAGGATGGTCTTCCCACGGCTGCTGGTAACCAAACGCACATGCTTCAAAGAACCTCATAAAATCTTGAGCTCCTAAACCTCCCAGTTCCATTAAACAATTGGACATCCCAACCATTTTTGCCACCTCAGGAAATCGGGTAGTTACTATAACCATATTACCCGTTTCTTCTCCTTTACCAAATGGTGCTAAGAGCTTTCTCCGCTCATCTTCTTGGCATGTCCAGATATCATCCAAGACAAGCAGGAACCGCTTAGATTTTACTCTTTGTTCAATTATCTCTTCTTCGCTAGCATTTTTGTTTTCACCACTAACTTCAGGAATCTTTTTCACAATCTCTTGTGCCAGCCTATTTGCATTGAAATTTAAAGAGACACATATCCAAATCGAGACATGAAAATGACTCTTGACCTTTTGATACACATGCTGTGCAAGAGTTGTCTTTCCAATGCCGCCAGGTCCAACAATAGGAAGCACAGTAAGATGTTTGGCAGAGTATTCACCATGGGTAATGCCATCCGTAATTATATTTAACTGGTCATTTCTGCCATATAGCTCATCTATTATAATATCTTGGGTGGTTCGTTTTGTTGCACTGTCTTTGATTGCAGCATGGTTGGAGCCTTGGAGCTCGAGGCTAAGAATGGTGGAAACCATACCACATACAGGCTTGAGCTGCTCCACGATGTCCTTCATCCTTTTAGAGATGGCGACCCTATCAAGCTTCAACTTTGGTGTCTCCTCTGAACGCCTTTTCTGCGGTGCCGCCTGGGATGTCCGGGTACAACAGAGGAAGCGCCCTAGCCCATTTCCTGACATGTCAAAATCAAATGATCCTCGTCAGCCATGTCAGAGTGATCATTATAATCTTCTTCTGTTTTTTTTCTGTAAAGACAATGTACGAGAGTGATGATCAGCAATGATTCTATAGAGTAGGTGTTTACCAATAGAATGGGCCTTGTTGCAAGCAGCTGAAGTAATCTTTTTTGCCGGCATGAAACCACTGCCACAGGAGCAGACACGAGACAGGCATCCCTTTTTCATGTCGCCGTGGCCATCTTCTTCCTCCTCTTCATCATCACCAGGATCATCTTCAAAATCATCTTCATCAGGGCCGGTGCTGCGTGAGCCTGGGCCGATGAGCCTGAGCTTACTGGCGACAGCTCTGCAAGTGTGGCCAGCATTGAGGACAAGGCCCTGGACGCACCCGGCGGCGGCGGCGTGGTGGGTGCCATGGAGCTCGTCCTGGATGCGGAAGTAGTCGAGCTCGTCGTCGGCGCCGTACGCCAGGTCACGCAGCTTGTGCAGAAGCTCGTTGAGGGCCGGGTTGTCCATCTCCCTGCTGAGGGCCGGGTTGTCCATGCCCCTGGCCCGGGCGTTGCTGAGCATGGCCTCCGCGTAGAGCAGCTGCAGCTTGAGGTCCTCGACGTTGGGGCCGAGACCTGTGCTTGCCGCCCATGCCTCAAGGAAGCCGTCGACGATGGGTGACAGCGCCTTGCCCACCACCCAGCTCGCTGCCCTGATGGCGAACTGCATCCTGCTTGCTTCGATCGCCTCTTTCGTCACTCCGATCGATCGATCGATCGAGGACGATGATCGCAGGAAGACTTACAGGCCGGGGGAATGGAAACGAGCAGAGAAAGAAAAAGCAAAGCTTGCAGTGTAGGAATGGAATCCAGCAGGTGGAGATCGAGCAACAACTCGTATGTTGTTGCCCAAGGGCTTCCAAAAGTACATATTCATTCTGCTTCAAAAAGAGAGTAAAAAAATGTCTTCGTTCTGCGTGGGAGGGATCTATTCCTTGAGTGTCATCGTTATGTATTGTTACTCCATGGAAAACCTTAATCCAAATAGCTTTGTCCAAAATAATAAATGTTGTCATACATGTTTGTTCGTCGCCTTGGTGGTGTTTTCATTTAGGGTCTCGCGCTGCTTCTCATAGCAGGAATTTTGGTTTTCGGATTTCACTCCATATATGCACCCCGAACGATACAACTTTGAGAAAACCCTCTCGTTGTTACGTCGGCCTGTATCGGTAAAAAGAGAACGCCACTGGAATTAAGTAGAAGCAAACTCAAGATAATTTTTTTTCTAAGCACTGCCCTACGAGAGAAGAATGAGAGGGTGCGCAATACAAATGGGGTTTGCGGCCCGTCCCCCATGCAATTTATTTCCCGTCAAAATGCATTCAAATTGCTCTTCGGAGAAATAAATGTCCCCCCGCCCTTCGATCCTTGCTAAACCGAACAATTCAGCAAGAAATAAAAGAAAAAAATATCCGCAATGTGCAATGAGCTTAAATTTGCCGGCGGTGCAAGTGCAATTCATTTTATTAACTTTGTCTCTATTCTGGATGAAACCTCTCAAGACTTAAAAAAATCATAAAGTAATTTGCACGAAAGTGGAGAGCCCTGAATACTATCACAGTATTACGTTTCAACTGATTATTGCTGGAATGGGTGATTTCGTAAGGATGCAGTAGGTCAGACACTGGCTCGTCAGTTCCAATACCATGGTAGTTTTTTTGGTTAAGTTCGCAAATGGATCTTTACATGAAAGCGAATTTTAGTCCAGTACAGATAACCTCAAAGTTGATTTGAAAACGGAAGGATGTCACAAAACAAAAGGAGAAAAAAAAAACGATCTCACAATACCACATATCATGGTACTAGACCACTCAGTTCAGATGCTCTTCATGGGTTTCTGCGACAGGTTCCTTCGGCGTGTCTTCACTAATGAGGTCTCCAGTTCCTGTGGAGGATTCTTAGCATTGTGACTCAACAGATGAATCGAATTTGCAGCCACTGGTGCCGCAACCCCATATCAAAATTCAGAACACGCGGTGGGACTAGTACTGTAAACTAACCATGCAGTTGAAAAGAACATGCGACTTTGGTCTGTCTATTTCATAAATGCTACAGATTAAGACAGCTGTAATTCTGTCTACTCCTAGAAAGGTTGTAGAATCATTTTTCACCACAGTTATGTTGATATTTTGAATTAACTTTTTGCATACCAGTCCTTGTGTAGTGGAACTTTTTAAATTTGTTACACCTGAATCATGCACCCTAGGTGAACTTGCACATCTGATAACAACAGATTTATTGATATACAAATCCTACCAGGCGAAGTATTAAGGTTACTAGCGTTCAAAACCTAATAACTCAGGTTGGTGAATGACAAACTATTGTAAAGTTTCTTGTCCATGACATGAAACAACTCTAATTAATATTCAGTTAAATATTGTACCCACTGGAGTCAGGAATCAACTTTGAAAACAAACAAAAACATATTGCACCAGTTATCAATAATTAGAGACATAAGATACCAGCTATCAGTGAAAACAACGATAAAATATAATTATAAGTCTACTGACCTGAACAGATGTATTAGAAGACATCTCTTTTGACCAAATGCTTTCTAAATCATAATACTCTCTTGCCCTTTCTTCAAGTGCATGGATGATTATGCTTCCTGACATAGCCAAAGGTTTATACACGTATAAAGCATAAAACTTTGCCATAATTAATCATCTAAAATAATTTTGGATACTGTGGAGCTGAAAATGATAGGACAAGCCATGGAACTGAAGTTTATAATCCAATATGCTCTATTTTTTGGGATATTGTGTGTTACCAACAGGAATTTTGGGATAATCCAATAAGCCATGAAGTTTATAATCCAGTATAGTTTTTGCTAACTACACTCCAGTTAATAACATAGTCCCTCCGTCCCAAAAAGAGAGTCGTTTTGGGTGTTCGTGCCATGAGTTTGACTAAATTTGCAGAATATGTGTAACGTTTAAATCTCCAAATATTTTTTATAAAAAACTAGATGTAAATATCTATCCAACAATATCTATATTGTATCATAAATGTTAATATATTTTTATATATAATTGGCCGAAGTGTTTTCTCGGAAAGTGAGAAAGACACTTATTTTGGGACGGAGGGAGTAGTCATTGTAGCAGCACAAAACAATAAATTGGGAGAAGAATCATGTTTTATGCCATCAATCGGATGATAATATTAAGAGAGACTTTTGAATGCCATGCAGCTTTGATTTTTTTTAATAAATTGCTATAATTAAAATTCACAAAGTGGGAAGGATGAAAATATGAAATATTGCTGCTACCTGAATCAATGACAACCCATTTTCCAGCTTGCTGGCCCTCCACACTTGGCATCAATTTTCTATCAGAGCCCTTCTGCTTCTGCTTTATCTGTAACAAGATAGAAACAGACTCAATACCATGTCCATATACATACTATACTATTTTTTAGTCTACCCACTCAAAGGGAGGGGGTGAGGGAAGTTAAATAACAAACATACGCTACATCTCAACATAATAGAGTAATATATAAAAACCATGAATAATCAAAATGGTGTCAGTGTAGAAGAATATTTAATTATTTATATACAGTCTAGGGCTTGTGGTAACAGTATATTTTTCTAATGTCCAGCAGATGGAACCAACAAACATAAATCAATAAAAAAATCCTATAACCCAAATGTACTGGTGGTTCTGGAGCTACCTCCAGTACCTTGAGAGAAATATTTATGTCTTACCCAATCAATGTACACCGATCACTTTGAATTACAAATGCATCTTCAACATCCAGATATTAATGATGTGGGAGATAGTGAAGTTATACAGTATAAAATCAAAGAAATAAACAGGATACAAATCAGGTCAGTGTGTAACAACCACCAAAAACTACAATTGGTTTGGTCAGCATTCTAGGCTAGGCACTACTGAGCTAGGATGGACCATATGTGAGGCGTGTCTCCACATACCAGGGCATCTGAGGCACAGTGTTGATGCATAAGAGAACATACACTCAAACTTACCCACGAATGCGAAGCAATCAATTCAAACTACACCCATCTCTATCTGATTGCATAATGAAACCAATACAAACCCTAGATGGTACAGGCCCAAGAAATGGTGGAACGAACGGCGACAAATCGAACAAGAACCTTGCTCGTTCTAATCTTACGAATCGCCAACAATCACGCTGGTTGTAGTTGTGGATGTCGCCGCCTCCCCGGGGGGGGGGGGGGGGAGGGGGGATTCAGGGTAGTACATGCCTTGTACAGGAGCGCCTGAGCGATGTTACGGACGTGCCAGTCGGATCGGCCAGTGGCGACGACCATGTAGTCGGCGCAGGTGCTGCCGTGCAGCCCGCCCTCTCCGACGGGGAAGACGCGCACGTCGCCCGCCCGGACGTCGCGCAGCACCTTCTCCACCTCCGGGAGCTCCAGCAGCGCCGCCGCCTGCGGTCGCGCGGCGAGGCGCCGGCAGAGGAGGAGGAGGAGGAGAGGAGGCGCGGGAGGAGCAGCGGCGGCGGGCGCCACCGGCCGAGGGCACCGGATCGCACGGCGGGGAGCATCGGCGGCGGCGGCAAGATTTTCGATGGCTTTCCGTTACCTTTTCCTTTTCTTGAGATTAAGATTGGCTGATGAAGAGGACGCCGTTAGGCAGGGTTTGCACATGTAAGTAAGAGATTGAGAAAGCAACCGATGTTTTTTATCAATGACTTGCTAACAAATTTCTCAAAAAAAAGTAACTTGCTAACAAAATATTATTAAACTAAAGGATGAAAAATCCACAAATTTGATGTTACAAATTTTGACTTCTTTCTAGTAAATTGGCACTTTGCCGAGTGCCCAAGGCACTTGGCAAAGAGCAGAAAACACTCGGCATATCTCGGGTTTTCCTGCAGTGATATTATCTATTAGAATGTCAAGGTAGTGTTATATGCCACATTGGCTGTCAAAGGGAGTTCAAGGAAGTTACATGTTTGTAAGTGTTTGTTATCTTTTGTGCAGGATTTACAATAACTTTTGATAATATAAAGACAGTACGAGTGTATGATTATTTGATTAGTGTCTCGAAATGTTTGCGGGTTCTAAAAAAAAGAGAGAAACATCTTGCCCTTTTGTCACCTCGACAGTAGTAACTCGTAACCGCTACCATCTCACCCTCTTACAATATTACCACTTCTTTCATCTTTTCTCCACCATGGTGATGGAGTACAATAACGAAGTGAAGGACCAAAACTAAGCCGTGATAGGTGTGTTTGGTTGGGTTGTGGCGGTGAGAAAAGGCTGTTGTGCGCTGTGAGATGTCAAAAAAAACTGTTGTGAGCTATGAGCTATGAGAAAGCTGAAAGTTGTTTTGGTTGATTTGGTTGTGGCTGTGTTGATTTGATAGGAAATGACTATAACGCCCTTAAAATCCCGAGAGACTAGTTATACGAGCGACAAAGAAAATCGAACACAAACACACAAAAGGTATCAACAACCCCACTAAAGTGATCTAGGAAGAGTGAGACCACAACCCCACTAAAGTGATCTGGGAATCCAAACAATACTTAAAAATATTTGGCAAGAATATTTTCATTATCTGTATTTTTGTTCAGAACAAGGATGCCGGTGTTATCAAGGAGAATGACAGAAGACAGTAGCTGATTTGAATCTGCATAACAGATGCAGGGAGACAGTACTAGAAACAATAATCGATAGAAATTTCAGGCCCGGTTAAAGCGAAGACTAAGTGATGATCGACACCTCATGAGTAGGTCATTAGCGATGATGCTTCACGTTGCAGTCTACTCATTTCAGACAAGCGCATAGTAAGTTGTAACCACAAGGCGTCATGGGGTCTAAAAAAAAAGGCGTCATGCATTCCTGCTTGCATTGCATTCATTAATACAAGAAAAAGGTATGAAGGGCGGGGGAAAAACCTGAAAGAATAGCGATACAATAAGTACAAAGGATCGATCATCGTCCATCGGCAACAGAACTGCAGAAGAGAACAAATGTCCCTTTCTTATTTTGATCAACAACACACGAGAACTTACCTAACAGTCTACCATGCTGCTGCTGTCTCTTGCACATGAACGCCAATGGCGTCGAGGTACAACTTGCCGCGCGCGAAGAAGCCCACAATTCTGCAATTTCTGCTGGTTGTTTTGCACAGGGATGCTGAACGGCGCGGTTCCACTTCTGGGTTCCCAAAAGGCCCATATGTCCTGACGTTGGTGACAAATTTAAGGGTTCTTATAGGTTGTTGCATTGGCCGTCAGTGCAGTAGTCCCGGAAACTTCCTTCACAGTTCACAAACCCAGAAGAGGAAGTGTCCCCATTTGTACTTGTTGTGTGCTTTTTATTTCTTATTTTTTTCTAAACTGAATATAATGGAGGCATGATCAAGCGACCAAAGAATGTGAAAAAAAAAAGTATTGAAAAAATGGACAATAATAAGGCCAGATCATGAGTGTTATAGATGTTATTAGCCGAAGTGTCTTTATAATTTCTCGAAAGGTGTTGACGATCGACACGGATGAGAGACAGCAAGCTGTGACCGTTGTCGCAGCCCCTAACTGAAGCTCCTCCCACGACGCCCTGTCGGATCTCTCCCGCCAATGCCAATGCCGGTGGCGGTCGCGGCGGAGCAGAGCACGCCGCCTCCTCAAGGGCGACGTATGAACCGATCCCGACGGCCGCCGCGGCGACGGCGAAGAACGAGCCGCCGGCGAACACGCCGGCCACGAGCACGGTGCACCTGTAGTAGTCGAGATGCCCTCCCTCGGCCGCCGCTCTCCGCTCTGGCTCCTCAATGCGCCACGATGAACGCGCTTGCCGCCATCATCGCCAAGAACCTACCAAAAGTCCAAAACACGATGCCTTTGAAGTACAAAATTCTCTAGGAAATAAAAGAGCTGTGCACTTGTTACGCGTACACGCTGCGTTAGTTTACCACGAGAGGAGAGAAGAGCAGACGATCGCGGCGCGGCGGGCGGTCGCCGGAGCGCGTACGGCAGCGGTCCCAGCAGCCGGCGGCGGCGGTGAGGACGAGCTGGCCGGTCAGAAGCGAGGCCGCCGCCGCGACGCCGCACCCGAACGGCCGGCGTCCTCCGGTACACGCAGCTGGCACCGTCGAACCTGACAAAAGACTGCTAGCTGCGCCATGTCAGACACTCGGTCGTGCTCTGGTACATGCACTGATTCGATGCACTTGCAAAAACTAACGGAACGATGCGTGTGCTGCGCATTGCCTTGGACTTGGTGGCCTCGCCGACGATCCCCAGCGCGGCGGCGACGAGGGCGAGCGCCGCCACCGCGGCACATATCAGGGCCACATGTCCCTCCACCATGGCTTGTGATCTGTGAAGGATTTGATCTCTCGGTGAAGTCGACAACAGCAAAGCTAGCTGGCAGTGCAGGTTAAATTTCTTGCTTTAGCTAAACGATGTTATCTGTGACGCGGGTTTATTGGGATAAACGGCGGCATGCATATTCTCGTGGACAAATCGCCGCAATTTTAATGATCGACGGAAATTACAATTCATGGTCGTCTTGGCTGTGTTTAGATGCAAAAGATCTTTTGCACTTACTATCATTCCCCTCACAGAACACGCATCCCTAAAAATTCCTTTTTCACCTTTCCTATTCATCCCCCCACATAACACGCATCCCAGAAACAAAAGATCTTTTCCCTTCATCAACTAAACACAGCCTTGATTTGTCCGCGTTCAGTTCGTAGCATCCCATTTCTATCGCCATCGAATCTCATTTATTTGTGTCCCAGAAAACTACTGAATGACGTGCAAGGTGACTGTTTTGCACGAGGACACTGTTGGAGTCATCAGGGTTTCTAGTATATGAGAAAGCGCCCCAGGCCATCATTGTAGTATATCTCTTAAGCATAATTGTTACCACAGAACTGCTCCAGCACAGAGACACAGAGTGTGGAGGAAGAAAGCAACCCGAAGTACAACAAAGCTGTGCGAGATACTAGTGTCGAAGAGTTATCAGCAAGACATTTTTGACACCACAGAGACACAGGGGCTTCTTGCACTATTAGCAATTATTCTTCTTTCAGGTCTTCTACGGAGTTTCCAGTTGAGTGGACAGCTGTATTTGATTATCTTAGATCCAAGCAATCGAAGCGACTTGATAGCACATTATCTCTGTGCTTCGATGATCTTCCATATGATTTGACATCTTTGCTTCCCCTACTTTGTTGCATTGCCACAAACATGGCTTATTGAGGCACAAGACATATGGTGTGCGTGTGGATGGCAGAGGGGGCTTCTTAAGACCAAAGGAAGGATGACAATGGATACTTCATCAAAGGTTCGTTCTATCTTGTCTAATTCTGAAAAGGCAGATGAAAGCAGTGATGAATGAACATAAGTATATCAAAATATCAAATGAACTGCCAAGGACCGAATAGGCTACTGAATGTGTTGAATGACACTCGCTAACTGCTACCATAGTTATACAAGCGCAGTAATGTATTGATTATGAGTGACCATGTCGTGTGTTGCTGTTTTGTCATGTAAATATGACATAGTGTGTTCATCTGCTTGATGAATGGCCAACATTACCTAGTTTTAGATCATATTAATCTATAATGAATGTGGAAAAAAACACAATTATTGTATAGCCACATAATTTCTCAGATATATTGTATATTCCACATTTTCATTATGGAATAGATACGTGAATATACTGTCATAACTGTGATACTATATTCAAAATGTGAATATATCATCATGGGTATATATAGTATCACCGTTATTAGTTGGATCTTTATTTTCTTTGACGAGTGAAATCATGGAGCTTTGTTCAACTTTTCCGGTAGTGGGGCAAGTAGACAATAGATATTTGCTTGAGAAATGTAGTCTAAGGGACGATGCATATATGAACCCATGCCTGAAATTTAGCTCTCTTGTTTGGTTAAAGGGATACTACTTTTGGTCCCTGATCCATTATTTTAAACTCCTTTTTCAGAAGCACATGATTAGTTGCAAATATAGGGATGGTCAGGATAACCCTATGGATTATTAGGTCCGAGTGATTATCAGGTCTCTGACGCATGGACGACTTTGCCACTCGCCAAATGGCCACTTCTGATATCTGAAACCACCACCAATGTCTTTCCGTCTGTTTGGGGAGACCAGGAAACCTGCAGTAGACCAGGACGATGGCATCGTGAACGATGATATGAGCACCGCAGATGCTTCCGGTAAAGCAGCAGCAGCACCCTTGCATCATCCACCTGGCACAAAGAAGAGCCCTTTTTTAAGGGTAAAAAAGTTCTTTCGCTAGCCCAATAACCTATCCAGGCGAACCCGGCGCGAGAGAGAGAGAGAGAGCGCGTCGTGGACTTCGTCCTCGCCGGGGCTGTTGTTCAGATTGGAAGTAAAAAAGTAATTTTTTTTCTAGATAAATAGTGGCTCTTGAGAAGCATCTTATAATTTAAGTAAGATGAAATTAATAGGAAAAAAAATTTGTATTGGGAAAAAGTACTTTTGTCTGTGAATCTAAACACAGCGCACCTGGACCAATCGCGCCGCCGTGCT
>JACEFO010000466.1:0-19768 GCA_015342445.1 Digitaria exilis | reverse complement strand
TTTTTATCTTAGGCTTATATTACGAAGGATGTAGATTACCATCGAGATCATAGAGCTAAGGTTTCTCAGAGCTTAAACAGCCTAGGTATCTAGCACTGACCCTTTTTCTGGTGGAAGAGAAAGTCCGATGTGGAAGTTGTGCTTGCCCTCTGATTTTGCCACACGCGTAGTTACACCAATTGTCAACAAAAGCAAAAGAAAATAGGAAACATATATGGTCGATTAACTTGAACACGAAAGAAACTACCCTTGACTAAATTGCACGGTATGCCACTAATTAAAGCTTATGGGGCATGGAGACGAAATGTTTAGCACGGCACGGCTGCCTTCTTGTACGACTCATTTCCTTGGATCAAAGGCAGAGGATGCATGGATCTCCTTTTTTTGTTTTTTTGATAAAGTGGTCCACCTGCGTATGACACGTCATATGGTAGCCCATGGAAGAAATGAAAAGGAACACACGTGGACTACCTACACTACACGGTGCGGCCCGGCCCGTGCATGACCGCCTTTTGGCTATCTGACGTGTAAAAGATTAGAATCAGCTTTAGCCATATTCATGTATATATTATATTACTCACTCCGCATCGTACCTAATTATTCCGATCCCCTTGAAGCTCACTACTAGCTACTCGCATTGAGAGATCAGTGCCATACTGACATATGATCTAACGCGTTTTGTTTTGCGATCTGATGAGCTCATCGAGTCTATGGAGGACGGAGGACACGGCTAGCTCTGCTGGAGGCTTGGAGCTAGGGCCAAATTAAACCTTGAATCAGATTTATTTGGCATTAAAAAGAAGAGGAAGAAGCAGTGTTGTTATGCGTGCGTTTGTTTTTACTAATTACTACTTTGTAAGTCATTTGCCAGTAGTTTCTGAAGTTACCTCCGATCCATGAGTCTCTTAGAAAGAAATGAGTGCCTTTTCTTTTCTGGTACTACTACATTGTACTATAACAACACTACATTATTGTGGAATTATTTGTGCCCGTATGTGAAATGCAGCAAACTACTATGACAACACTAAATTGTTGTCTGATCTGTGACCTTCTATTTTGACTCCCGATATGCTACTAGCATTTTGCAGTACATTTCTGCCCGTGTGTGAAATAATGGAGTTAAGAAGAATAATAGAAAGGATCATGGAAATTAACAGGGAGGCCTGGGAGGTCAGGAAGAGAAGAAGGCCAAGGGGGGACGTAGGGACGAGACGAGATGTACTGCCTGAATGCTGTACTGTTTGTATGTTAGCAACAAACACACAGTACAGGCCGGTGGTTGGAAGATCGCTGTCGATACTGTCGGGTCGGCGCGGTGGAGAGGAGCGGATCGGATGGATGAGGGAAATATCGATCCAACGAGAAAGCGACATACATCTCCCGTCGGAACAACCAACACATACATGAGTAATCCAAGGATCGGATCCGTACGCCATGGCTGAGCACAACGCGTGAACATGGTCACGTCGCCATTGTGGACGACGACGACGCAACCACACAGCTAGCGCTCATCCTAGGCAGCGACGTGCATGCGCGCACGTGCCTCATCTTCTTCAGAATTACCCGAGTCTAGAATATGCGTGGATTATTGTCAGATACTCTAGCTCAGACAACCATTTTCAAACATGGTCTAGAGAGTCTTACACACGGAGGTTTCAAATAAAGCAAAGTTTTTACTGCGCTGGCAATGACCGATATAGACACTGTCTTCGCGCAGCAAATCAGACTTGTTCCCTGCGTTCGCTGCTACCAGTCTTTCACTTCCATACAACAACAATAACCTGACCTGCATGCATCTTGTCATGGTGCCGTCTTCCTTAGGGGATCCGATCCGTCCCGAGCTTTCACGCGTGCATGCAACTACTTTCAACACACACACACACACCACACACACAAAAATCTCATGCATTATTGTCAAAACAATTAGCTCGATAAACGTTTCTGTGTGTTGATCCATCGTTAGCGAACTGGTCATAAGCGGCAGCGCAGCACTTTGCAGTGCATTGTCAAACGCAAGCTAGATGCTGGTGTTCAAAAGCTGTACACGTCGGGCGTGATATGTGGTGCCTCGCATGACACTGCAGCATGTGTGTTGCAACTTTGAAGAAAACAAAGTAAAAGCGAAAGTTACGTGCTACTGGGCACTGGCCTACCACTACCCGCTGAAACAATGATAATAGTAGCTAGCTTGTCAGTGTTCTGAGCTTCTGATCAAACTCAAGAACTGCTTTGCTCTCTTCAGACAACTTCTTCGGATCCGTCCGTCGGTTTTTGCTGATAGATGATCTGAACATAGATCCTTAGTTTGCTGGTAATAAATGATTTTCATTAGTTTCGGAAAAGAAAAAGAGGTAGCTGTATTAAAATCCTACTGAACATTTCATTATTTGGCTCCTCCTAGACAGTTCCCTCGTCAGGCATTTTGTAGAAGAAAAACCATTGTGTTATCTGTTCCTACCAAACAATGAAACAATGGTAGCTTCAGGGGACGCTCTTCGATTCAGTTCTAGCGAGTTTTTACAGCCATGCGAGCTTTGCTTTGTTTATGCATGGATTTCATCAGTTGCAAACCCCACAGTAACCGTTCTTTTGACCCGGAAAAAGAGCTAAACATTTGGCTTTTAAGTCTATCCCCAACCCAACTGATGTCTATGTGTGCCATGTCATATGGACACTACTCAAGAAACTATGATGTCCAATGCATCACATCTACCAAGAGTCTAAATAATTAATTAGCCACTTCATTCACTTTTTTCTATGCATTCTATTGACCAATCATCTTGCTTCCTCCTAAACTATATAGACACTACCCTCTCCCAATGCTAATATTAATAGTGTCTAGTGTATTGGTTTTCGCATAGACACTGGGTCTCATGCAAGACCCAGTTTCTTCCCATCTCTCCTCTCTCTTATTTAATACATGACACATCACCTAAAAATCCTATGTGGCACTATAATTAATTCTATGGACACCATCCTACTAGGAGGGTTGGGGATAGCCTAACCCCATACTAAACATTCTCAGGCATATAGCAGGGAAACATTCATTGCCTCCGCAACTTCGGCCGACAACGCTCTTCAGTTGATTTGAATGGTTCCTTAAGTAATTTACTAGTACTGATCCTAATTAGTTTAGAAAAGAAACAAAATGTAGCTGTATAGTATTAAATCCTACCAAACATTTTTTGTTCGAAAGACCATCCTACCAAACATTTCTCTCAATTGAATCCTACTAAGCATTTCGCTCAGGCATTTTAGAAAAGATTTATTAATTAGCGGCATTGTATTCAGGGGAAGCTAGCTATCTTCAGTTATAGCAAGTGTTTACAGTCATTCATGCTTTACTAGCAGCATTTTACCAAGTGCTTCCTTTTACATTCCAGTTGCAAAACAAACCTACTGTAACCGTTCTTCTGACCCGGAAAAAAGAGCTAAAACGTTTTGCTTTCATTTAACTCCTATTAAACATTTCACTCAGACTCATATAGCATAGAGAAATCATTGCCTCAGTTACAGACGCTCCATTGCTCCGGGCGAGAACACTCTTCAGTTTTAGCAATCATTTACAGTAAGTCAGTAACTGAAGCTTTTCTTGGCAGCTTTTTACTAACAGCGCATAGTAAGAGTGAAAATTAAACAAAAGACACCCGGCGACACGGCGGGACCAAGCGTACAAATCAGCCATACACGCGTCAGGAGCTGCTTGGCTCTGGCCGGCTATAAATCGAGGCCACCACCAGGCTCCATTCATCCACAGCTCCACACAGAGACAGGGACACAACAGAGAGAGAGAGGCAACTCAGTCAGTGCCTTTGGCTCTGAAGAGAGGGAAAGCAACAGAGACAGAGAGAGCAAGCGAGCTTAGCTTGCAGAGAAGCAGCAGCAATGGCGACTCGTCGCCTCTCTTCCTGCTGCCTTCTCCTCGCCGTCCTCCTCGTGGCCGTGGCGGCGGCGACCGCCTTTGACGAGGCGGCAGCGGCAGCCGGCGTCGGGCTGGGCCACGGGGCGCGTTTTATGCGGCGTGCTGCTACTGAGAAGCCGCAGCCTGAGCCACATCCCAAACCAGAGCCTATGCCACATCCAGAGCCTAAACCTGAGCCCAAACCAGAGCCTGAGCCAAAGCCAATGCCACATCCAGAGCCTAAACATGAACCTTTGCCTCATCCAGAACCAAAACCTCATCCAGAGCCTATGCCCAAACCTGAACCAATGCCGAAGCCGGAACCTAAGCCAGAGCCAAAAGCTGAACCAAAGCCAGAGCCTAAGCCTGAGCCAAAACATAAGCCGGAGCCTAAACCTGAACCAAAGCCAAAGCCTGAGCTAGGACCTAAGCCTGAACCAAAGAAGCCGGAGCCTAAACCTGAACCTAAGCCTCAACCAAAGAAGCCTGAACCAGAACCTAAGCCAGAACCGAAGCCCGAACCGAAGAAGCCTGAGCCAGAACCTAAGCCGGAACCGAAGCCTGAACCAAAGAAGCCTGAGCCAGAACCTAAGCCCGAACCGAAGCCTGAACCAAAAAAGCCTGAGCCAGAACCTAAGCCCGAACCGAAGAAGCCAGAGCCTAAACCTGAACCAAAACCAGAACCAAAGAAGCCGAAGCTAGAACCTAAGCCAAAACCTATGCCCGAACCAAAGAAGCCTGAGCCGGAACCTATGCCCGAACCAAAGAAGCCGGAGCCTAAACCTGAACCAAAGAAGCCTGAGCCAGAACCTAAACCGGAACCTATGCCCGAACCAAAGAAGCCTGAGCCGGAACCTATGCCCGAACCAAAGAAGCCGGAGCCTAAACCTAAACCAAAGAAGCCTGAGCCAGAACCTAAACTGGAACCGAAGTCTAAACCAAAGAAGCCTGAGCCAAAACCTAAGCCGGAACCAAAGCCTGAACCAAAGACACCAAAGCCAGAACCTAAGCCCGAACCGAAGCCGCATGAGCCTAAGCCGAAGAAGCCAGACCCGCCGCACATGCCGCCTGCGGCTGACAACTGACGCTACAGAGTATGGTAGTGCCCGTCTGAATAACACCGGCTAGACCGGGAGTTGCAGCATCTGTTAGCTGTTGTTTTATGTACCTATTTTTTCTATCCATTGTACTGAGCTGAGTAATATATCATTAGTGGAGCTTAATATAATTTGTTCACTGTGCTACGTTCTTTTGGCGCCATGCTTGTTCTCTCGGCATTAGAACATATTAAAGCCGGCGCCTCGGGCGGCCAGGGAGGCCGGCCACGTCGCCGGCTTTTCCTGGCCGTCGGATCGGTCGGATGGACGTCCGAGATCGTGCCATTTTTCGTTAATTCAAAAAAAATCTGAACTTTATGAAAATACAACCCGCCGTCTACTCATTTTTAAAAAAAACTGAATTTTATAGATATAAACCCACCGTCCACCCCTCTTTCAGGATTTTTTTTAAAAGAAACTCCGGATTTCCTCGGAATTAACCCGCAGTCCACCCCCCAACCCGCCAATCAGTTTTTTTAAAAAAACTCCTAAGCTTTCTTAGAATCAACCCGCCGGCCATTTCCCTCCCTTATAAATATTCTTAAAAAACCCTCAAATTTTTATTGAAATTACGTAACAACTCATTATTAATTACTTCCCTACAACTATTCCTGGCCGTCGGATCGGTCGGATGGACGTCCGAGATCGTGCCATTTTTCGTTAATTCAAAAAAAATCTGAACTTTATGAAAATACAACCCGCCGTCTACTCATTTTAAAAAAAAACTGAATTTTATAGATATAAACCCACCGTCCACCCCTCTTTCAGGATTTTTTTTAAAAGAAACTCTCGGATTTCCTCGGAATTAACCCGCAGTCCACCCCCCAACCCGCCAATCAATTTTTTTAAAAAAACTCCTAAGCTTTCTTAGAATCAACCCGCCGGCCATTTCCCTCCCTTATAAATATTCTTAAAAAACCCTCAAATTTTTATTGAAATTACGTAACAACTCATTATTAATTACTTCCCTACAACTAATACTATACGTTCAATTCAACCACCAAAACGCGTTCCAACCAAAAAAAACTCAACATAAAATTTAATTATAATTTCAAAACCTACAACTTTAGACCCAAAAGCACTGTCCACATTCATTCACGCAGATATTTATCTACGACCCGTCGTATCTATGATTCAGATACCAAAACGTCCTCAGATTAAGAAGTGTTCAATACAAAAAACAATCAAAATTCAAAAACCTAAACCTTCGGACCGCACCAAAATTTTAAATTCAAAGTGCCCCTGTAATTCGTTCCTATAAATGATTATATAATATCCATAGGTAGATCCTTTATAATATATATTCATTTTACTCACCTACACAAAACTATACGTTACTTAATATTGACAATCTTTGGTTTGCAAATAAATTATGAACAGGCAAGTAATATAAGGATTCTCATAACATATAACCCTCTATTAGACAGCTGCATAATAAATATCTTACAACATCTATATAATAGTCTCATAACATATAACCCTCTAATAGACAGCTGCATAATAAATATCTTACAACATATATATAATAGGAATGTACAATGTATGCAGCTACCCTCATGAACTGACTTTAGCTGCCAAGTCATGCACAGTGAATGCAATTACTATGTCACACATGAAATTAGTTCTACGAGATCTATGTATTTATATGATTCCAACTACGATGCTTTTCTACTACATGATAACATGATGTATAATTACTACTACATATCGTGCACTCTGTTATTCAAATGCCGATTGTATATCATCAGTAAAGGCAAATAGGCAATTACTAAGGATCGACTTGGTTTTTTCTCGAGAAAAAAAAAACAATACGAGGAGAGCCATTTTTATTAATATGTTGCCAAAAGACATAGAGTGATGGCCTCTTGCTTGTTGGATCTCAACCAAACAAGTCATCTATTTTATTTTATTTATTTAGTCAAAGATTAAGCCGCGCACCTTCGCGCGCAAATCACTAGTCTTTGCATGGATGCTCGACTGCTCTGCTTCTATCGCACAGCACACAGGTGCATTACAAAGAACATGACTGAACACAGATTTTGTTCTGCTTTTTTTGTAAAAAAAAAAGCAAAACGGTGATAGCAAAAAAAACAACAACTCGTGATTCTAGAAGAAATTTGGACCAATTACAGCCCAAACTTTTCCATCTCTCGACTGTTTATAAAGTCAGTCACTCCATCGCTTTGATCTTTCTCCGAGCTGATGGCATCATGGCAACATTTATCGGCATAAATGAAAGGATTTGTGCTGGCAATATCGATGGTGGGTCAACATGCTTCTTCAATTTTCCTCCATCCTTTTGTTTCTATCAACTAATGCGACCGGGACAGGCGATTGCAACTTGGATATTGACTGATAATTCATCATCGTGATGTGAAAATTTGCTCATCTTCTGCTTCTTTTGTTTAGCTAGTGCAGGACTGCAGTGCCCCTTTTGATAAATTTCTGTTTGTCTCCATTGCTATCCGGACTAATGCTGATATCAATAAGATGCCTAACAGATATATTTTGTCGCAAAAGGACATATTGCCTTCATTTCTTCCCTTTTTTCTTTGAGCAACTAACTTTTTCTAGAGTTAGTACAACCGAATACACTCACATATATGCACACATACTCACCCCTATAAGTACGTTAACGTAACCATACCCCTATGGGCATCTCCAAAAGACTGAGCTAGATGATCTCAGGACTCTCTAAAGACTAAGCCGGCTGATCTCAAGACTGATGATGTCAGCAGCTATTCTTTTTTGAGACGAAGTCAGCAGCTAGCTTTTTTTTAAAGGGTACATCGAGGACGCCACGAACCCACACAGACCACACTCACACAACACACGCACACACACGCGTGCGCGTCCTTACACATGCTTAGAGAGAGATTGGGAGGCTCTAAGCCACCAGTGCACGGGAACGTGCAGTACTACTGAACACGCACGCATAAGTGTACCCTAGCCTACCTAGGACTAAACGAAATGTGCAGTACCGAACGCATACGCACGCATAAGTATATCCTAGCCTACCTAGGACTAAACCTAGACGCTACTAGTGAAAAACCCCGGCGAGCACCTGGCGGAGCCGAGACTCGAACGCAGGCTGGCGCGCACCCGGCGCCGTTGCCAACCGCGTACGCGCGGTCCTCAGTCAGCAGCTAGCTAGACTCGTTGGCTTATGGCCACATAACCAACCTAAGGCCTAAAAATCTGAGCGGGGCCACCTTTTGGGCCCCTCGAACGAGAATTGTGTGTGCGTTTAGATGCGGCCCGTATGCAGTGGCAGCCCATGCATGCATAACGATAAATATGTTCGTTTCCAGTGTTGCAAAAACTGAAGAGCCCCATTGGGCCCCTTTCAAGTGGGCTGAGATTTCAGTTTTGCACTAGCTTCCAAGTTCTTTCTACTCCGTATCTTCGCCAGATACAGGTTTTGGAGAAAGGTCAAAGCAACTACCCATTTCTTATCAATGAGGGAAAGGGATCTATACCCAACAAAAAAAAAATCTTTTTCCTTGGTTCATGTACACTGTATGTACGCATTCTTGATGCTTTTTTGTTGAAGACATCAGTTAGTCAGTTACCATTGATTATTTTAACCATCATGCCTCCAGCTGTTACTAAGAATGTTAATCTTGTCTAAATAAAAAAAATGTTGCTAACATTTCTAAACAGAAAAGTAATAGGATGGTGTTTGTCTACAAATCATCTTGAAAAGTAGCTAATATAAAGTTGACGGTGCACGTGGTTAATTGACTCCCGACATGCTAAAGTATAGAGAGTACGTTGGGTAGATTTCAAAAGTAGGAGTAAAATTTTCCGTGGAGAACATAATAAACCGCACGGAATCTTGTGCAGTACTTGTCAAGATTATATTCAATGGATCGTCTCCCGATTGTCTTAAAATAAAGGTGGCTAAGCTACTCTGACGGTGCACGTGGATAATTGGCTCTGACAACCAAAAAGTATGCACTTAAACACCTGGATATATGTTGAAAGTAAATTTTAGAATACACTTTCTATTCAACTGTAACGCTTAATCCAGAAGCAGCTTAAAGTATCTACTTTGGTTTGACAGCAAACGTCAATGCTTTTCTCATCCATCAGTGGTTACTGATTACTGAGTAAGGAAGATAAGAGAGCTCCAATTAATGTGCACTTGCATATTTGAAAACTCGCAATACAATTTGGTATTCTATCCTCTTTTCAATGATTAATAATAATAGGGATAAGTCTAAATTTCAACCATCAAGTATCACGTTCGTCCGATTTTTAACTTTGAACTACAAAACCAGATATCTTACACCATGCAACTATTGAAACCGTACACTTTACCCCTTAAGCACAAACAACCCGGTTTCTACTATGTGAAATGACCGTTGTGATGCCTAGAGGGGGTTGAATAGGCGTTTCTTTAAATTTCCTGAAAAATACTTAGCAGCGGTAAAGTTCTTCGGAACTTCCGAAGCTCTTAAGAAGTTCCGTACTCAAGGCTCAATGATGTCAGGAACTCCCGACATGCTAAAGTTGACGGTGCACGTGGTTATTTGAGTACGGAACTTCCTAATCTCTACGGAACTTCCGATAACAGGTGTTTTCTTCACGAAATTCAAAATCTAAAGCGAAACCAGAAATTCTGTATAAATCAAAAGTTGCGCAATGATGCCAGGAGATGATACAATATGATCTTATCAAGCGGAACAACTTGTAGAGATAGATCGAGTCAAATAAAGGTCTAGACCTAGATGAACAATATGAACATGTATGAACAACAAGAACAAATAAATAAATAGACAAGAGATAAGTTTTTGTTCCCGAAGTTCACTCCCACTAAGGAAGCTACGTCTCTGTTGAGGAGCTCACAAAGGGCAAGGTCGTCAACTAACCTTTTCCTCTCTCAAATCAACCACAAAGGAAGTTTGAGTCACTTACTAGATTTTCCACGAAGGAATGGGTAATACAAACTTCCCGGAGAGCTCACAATCCGTTGAGCACTCCACGGGCGACGCCAAACCATCTAGGAGCAAGCTCCAAGAGTAATGAACGCGAATCAATCACCGGAGATGCTTCAAGTGCTCAAGAGACCAAAGGTTTGCTTTCCCCAACTCAAATCTCAAGGCTCTCAACTCAATCTTGCTTTATCGTAAGCCCTACCTCAAAGAGGGTGAAGGAATGGCTCAAGAGAGGGTTTGAGAAGAGGGGAGAGAGCTTGATGAAGTGTGCAGTTTGAATGGGGTCGGCAGCAAGGAAGGAGGGGTGAGGAGGTATTTATACCCGCTCCTCCAAAACTAGCCGTTATGTGTTGTCAAGGTGCATGTCGGAACTTCCGAAGAATAAATTTAATTCAAGGTAGAAAAGGCTTAGCGACCTGGCGGAAGTATTCTCAAACTTCCGATCGTTCCTGTCGGAACTTCCAAAGGATTTAGGAACTTCCGACAGAGAGCAAATTTTCAGGATAAATACGAGTGTGTTAGCCTTTATGTCTCTCATAGGTTGTTAACATCTTTACTAAGCACTTTTGGGCATCTCCAAGTAATCCTCCACATCCCTCTTAATAGTACGGATTTTCCTATACTCAATTTTAAAATGGAAAATGGTAAAAGATCTTCAATAAAGAATTGTCACCTTCCACCTTTTTAAAGAGCGACTTCCTTTTTTCAAAATGTATCTCTTATAGCTTTAAATCTTACAACATCTTAAATAATCTCATTAGCTTCTTAATTGCTTATGTCATCAACATCAAAACCCACGTTAAGGGGCCCAGTGCACTTTCACTATGACGTGGCAGCGGTTTGCCTACGTGGCTGCCATGCTGTCTAGCCTCTTCCTCCATCGACAACTGAGTTTTTCCTCTTTCTTCCTCGGACGGCAGCTGAGCAGAGCACAACCCCTGCCTCCCATCTTCTTCTTCCTCCACCAATCGAGGAGAGGTCCATTGCCGGCACACCAAATCCGCAAACCTCTCGACCTCAACCTCATTGAACCCCCATTTCCCCTGCCTCCCATCTTCTTCCTCCGCCAACCGAGGAGAGCTCCATTGACAGCACACCAAATCCTCGCCGCCGCCGCTCGCCTGTGAGCCGCCGTGCCTACGCGCTGCCGCCACTGCATCCTGTGCGCCCGTGCCTGCTTCGCTGCCGCTGGGCCCGCTCGTGTCGCCGCTGCCGCGTATCGCGCATCTGCGCGCCGTGCGCCTGCTGCGTATCGCGCGCCTGCTTGCCGCCACCGCGCCCCGCGCGCTCGCGCCTGCTTCGCCGCCGTCGGGCTCACCCGCGCAGGGAGACGAGGCGTGGGCCATTGGCCATCTACCGTGATAGGCTCGAGATGAACAGAGGGAAGAGAAGAAGATAAGTTAGGGGTATTTTGGTAATTTTAATAGTTAATGAGTATGGCATGTGGGCCTTACTACTGTAAGATTACATGTGGCATCTACACAGGCAAAACTGCTGCCACGTCACAGTGAAAACCGGGTTGTTTGTACTCAAGGGGGTAAAATGTCCGGTTTCGACTATTGCATGGTGTAAGATATCTGGTTTTGTAGTTCAAGGTTGAAAATCGGACGAACGTGATAGATGGAGGTTGAAATTCGGACTTATCCCATAATAATATGGGTCCTCCAAATAATTGATGAGAGCATTTAATTTCCTTTTGAGAAATTAAATTTTGAAATTTAAGAAGCGCCCATAGGGCCATATCTCTGTGTATTACTGAATGGTCAAGGCATCAATCTGATTGAGGATGACATGTGATTTAAGTAATATATACAGTTGTGCTATGGGAATATATGCAAAAATGCAAGGTTACCTTTTAGGCGTAATGATACAAGTATCTAACATTGTTAATATTTTTTCCTTGCATGTCAAAGGTTAATTGGATGTATTGTTATAATCTCTTGCCGACAACTCAAAATATTCTTAGCTGTCTTAGGAATGCACTAATACTCTAATCCCAATATGTGGATGGCATATTCTCTACGTAGGTGATGCGCACTTAACTAGAAGATGCAATTACATAAAGAAATACAATATTGTTTAGTCTACTCCAAAAGAGAAGATTTGATGCTTGGTGAATACTAATTAACTTCAATGACTAATTAGGAAAGGCAATGATGACGCCCTTCGCATTTAGCTTAATTAACAACAGCTTCCTTAATGATAGGCTACATATAGGTCCTTCATCAATCCATAAATTTTGAAGTATCAAACCGAATTTACTAAGTATTGTAATTTTATTATATGGAGATTATTGGAGATCGATCTATATATACGTTTGTGGAAATCAAGGTATTCTACGGCTCCAAGCTGCCAAGGGCATACTTGTTTCTCAATGGCTTTTGCATACACACTATAATTTTATTTTGGCTGTCAGAAGTATATTATTGAAAACCTTGACTGCACAAATCGTGTATAACAGATTTTGGATTCAATTTGGTTCTGAGTGGCAATGTTTTATATGTAACTCTATGACAACATTAAATTAGCATCCATTAAAATAAGCTGAAACAGTACCTGACTACTCTTTGCCTTATTTTCAAAATTTTACGATGATCTATTTTTCATTTACTTATCAGCTAATAATAGCATAATTTTTGTTTAAAATTTGCATTAATTTGGTGATCCACTCCCTGGTTAATCACATCATCAATTTCTTAAAAAAAAAAATCCAACGACAACATATTGCCTTCTTGAAGGCACAAAGGAACGTACGTGTCTCAATTCCAAGCAAAACAACTTTGTTCTCAATCCCACCAGTTGCATGCATGATTGGTTGCATCCCACCCGTTGTATTTATCTAATTGGTTGCATGTTGTGCATGTGGGCTAATCTTCTTCGTCCATTCAATATCCCCCCTCAACTATAAGCAAAGTCCACATCACCCCCTAAAGTATTTTTGGTTTATTTTACCCCCTAAACTATGTTATTTGGTCTATTTTACCCCTAATACAATTTCTCTTTTTTATTTTTCCATGTACAAGTTTTATATTGCGTTCAAATTTTGGGAGATGATAGTAGACATCATAATGCATGATAAAAAAATACAAAATTATTTTTTATCATTATTTTGATGGGGGTAAGATATTTAATAATTAATTAATCCTTAGGACACGATATTATACAAAAACTAGCGACGAAAAATTTATAATATATTTTTTTGACATACATTGTGATGTTCACTACAATCATGCAAAGTTTTAAATTAAAATTCAACTTGTGCATGGAGAAATAAAAAATACAAATTGTATTAGAGGGTAGAATACACCAAGTGACATAGTTTAGGGGGTAAAATGAACCAAAAGATAGTTTAGGGGTTATGTGGACTTTGCTTATAGTTGAGGGGAGTAATATGGACTTTTTCCATCTAAATATTTACCAAAACAGAAGGTAACTTAGTGTCATCTTAACTTATTTGTGTAACATATTAGTCATAATTATTTTTATCTGTTCTTTCATTGTCACATGTTAGGTCCATGGATTAACTTGGCAGATAGTTCAGATTGCTATATATTGGTGTAACACTATCAAGGCTTGGTACGAAAGCATGGAGATGGACTCTCAAGCGGCAAATACAAGGAGTATAAACCATTTAAACACATGTGTATATGCATAGGAGAATAGTACGACTACAAATATTCATGATTGAATGCAACATGTATTGTCAATGTTTTTTATGATAGCAAATTAATCACACCAACAAATATATATATGCTTGCTAAAATTTGGGTCATTTTTATACTATAGGGAAAATTAGTATTAAATAAATAACATAGTATTACAAACATTGAAATTTATAAGAGCAATAGGCTTGGATATAATATCTGACATGAAAGGATATTGGGGCACAATGTACGTGTCATTATCTAAGAAAAAGCGTGTGTGTTCAAAACCACACACTGTGTATATATATGCCCTTTTCTCCACATCCACTCATCATGTGCAGAATCCAATACCAGAACCCATCACTGGGGAGCAAAATTAAGAAACTCGTATACGTATGACGGAACACGAATGAACTCAAATACTCAAGTCACATCTATCTCCTGATGTCACAAGAGTCAAGAGGAAAAAGAAACAAAAAAGGAGTGTGAGGAAGCTAGAGTGAGAATTCCCAGCGTATAGCTAATACTGGGGACCTGAGGTGGGGTATGCCGGGGCTCAAAACTAAGCTTGATTATTATCTAGTAGGGTCAACAGCTTTCAAAAGCAACAGCACTTTGTTCTCTCATTCCCAAGTATTATTGGACACTGCACGCTTTTTTTTTAAAAAAAAGTATTGGACACGCACTGCATCTGAAGACTCCCCCTCAAGATCTACAGAATAAATAGCCTACAGATATTGTCCTTAGGTAAACAAATTTTTAACTCTAAAGTATCACACCCACTACATACCTATCCAGCCCTAATGGATTAAGATGGATCTTTTTTTAGAAAAGGAAAAAGTCCATATTACTCCCCTCAATTATAAGCAAAGTCTACATGACCCCCCTAAACTATCTTTTGGTTCATTTTACCCCCTAAACTATGTCACTTGGTGTATTCTACCACCTAATACAATTTTTCTTTTTATTTCTCTATGCACAAGTTGAATTTTAATTTTAAAATTTGTATGATTGTAGTAGACATCACAATGTATGTCAAAAAATATATTATGAATTTTTCATCATTAGTTTTTGCATGATATCGTATCCTAAGGATTAATTAAATATTAAATATCTTACCCCAAAAATAATATCAAAAAAATCATTTTATATTTTTCTATCATGCATTATGATGTCTACTATCATCTCCCAAAATTTGAACGTAATATGACACCTGTACATGGAAAAATAAAAAAGACAAATTGCATTAGGGGTAAAATAGGCCAAATGACATAGTTTAGGGGGTAAAATAAACCAAAAAATAGTTTAGGGGGTTATGTGGACTTTGATTATAGTTGAGGGGAGTAATTTGGACTTTTTCCTTTAGATAAAGTATAGTAGATTCCAAGGACCCGCTCAAATAAGGATTAGGAATCGTATCGGAAATCAATGACCTTGGTTACACCAGGATCAGTGAGAAAACATATTCTTTTAGGTAGCGTGAGGTGATGATCCAGCACGTATCCTTAATTTCATGGGCTCAACTAGTTCGTAGGATCTTCCAAATTGTTGTTGCATGACTGAGGAATATCTGACCCAAATGCTCAGATAGCATATATCTTTGGATGCACTGTGTACTATATACGGGCATCCCGTTTCAGAACTCTATCTCAATTGGGGGAAGATGCCTATAAATAGGCAACAGTCGTGTGATCCCCATAAGTACCGAGCCACACCAACAAGCCCCATCTCAGCTTGTAGTAGCAAGCAAGGGCCTCGCATTGAACTTTCTGCAACAAGCAGCAGCAGCAGCAGCAGTGAGCCAGTGAGGCCGGCGATGAGCACGTCGAGGGATCCGCTCGTGGTCGGCAACATCGTCGGCGACATAGTGGACCACTTCCCCGTGTCGGCGCTGCTCAGGTTGCTCTACGGTGGGCGCGAGCTGACCTGTGGGTCGGAGATGAGGCCGTCGCAGGTGGCCACCGAGCCGGCGGTGCACATCACCGGCGGCGGCGCCAGGGCATTCTATACCCTCGTGATGGTCGACCCTGACTCGCCAAGCCCAAGCAACCCTTCCAAACGGGAGTACCTCCATTGGTGCGTCCTCTAAACTTTACTTCCTCCGTTCCAAAATATAGTTTCAAAAATGACTTAAATTTTGTTAGGTTTGTATGAATATTTTGAATAAGACAATCGATCAAAGTTGGGGTAAAAAAACAAAATGATCTGTAATTTGAAACATAGGTAGTAGCATTCTTGGGCACTTACAAGCTTGATGATTTGCCCGATGATATATAGGTTGGTGACTGACATACCAGAAGGAGCTGGTGCCAATCATGGAAACGAGGTGGTGGCGTACGAGAGCCCGAGGCCAACGGCGGGGATTCACCGGTTCGTGTTCATCGTGTTCCGGCAGGCGCTGCAGCAGGCGATCTACGCGCCGGGGTGGCGTGCCAACTTCAACACCAGGGACTTCGCCGCCTGCTACAGCCTCGGCGAACCCGTCGCCGCCATCTACTTCAATTGCCAAAGGGAGGGTGGCTGCGGTGGCCGGAGGTACAGCTGATGATGACTCCATCAAGAAGATCGATTGATCAAGCTAGCTTGCCCGGTGATGATGATGATAAAAACCATAATCCCTTCGTTGTTGATGATTCCACGTAACGGCGGTGCGCGTAATAATATGGTGAAGGGAAGAAATTATATATGGACACAATAATAATTCATGGAGTGTATAGGGCTCCTATGATCCAGATATATATGCATGTCTCGAATGAATCCATCTACGATGATGTGAATGATTCAAGTTGTCAATAAGTACTCTAATCTATCTTGTGCATTTTGATTACATTTTTCTGCTTTTGTTGAAGCGATTTCAACTTATTTTCTAAATATTTGTGCATTAAGGAAACAGGGAATGTGTTCTCGTAACACTTTTTCATCCCCTACCAATAGTTTGATATTTTGAAAGCGAAAAAGTTAAGGGTTATTGTATCTCTCGATCTTCTCTAGCAGGACAATCGATCAGGAGAGTCTGTTTAATCTGAATTCTCAGACTAGTAACAGCTCAAAGATACTATTCAAGCACAAAATATGAAAAATCGGAACTCTTGTAAATGGACACATTTGGGCTTTTATCATATGAACCTTATAATACGGTTAACAAAAATCCTAGACTACTAAACAGCTGATCAGGAACACTAGGGTTACTAACAGCTGATCAGGAACACTAGGGTTAAGGTTTGTAAAAAATACGGTTAACAAAAAATACTAGTACTATTCAAATACAATATAAAAAATTTTAAACTCTTATGAAAAATAAGTTTGTAATCCAGCTAAAGAATCGATTGAAGTGCAGGCTTGGAGAAGCCCCCCACACTGTCTATCCATCCATCTTCGATAACATGACGGTGGTATGATGCCAACACATGCAGCGCCGCAAATTAAAGGCAACAAGAGCCCGCGAGTAGAACAGTATCGTAGTTCAATAATATATTTGATGCTGCCAAAGCTTAAGATAAAGCTCTTGTCTGAATAATAAAGGGAGATGCCGAGCTCGTTGCTTGTACTACTTTTATAAATGAAGAAACTAATTAACGAGGTGCCCATCAAACTGTTAAGCTAGTATATGAATAGAAACTAACAAGGTGCTCATCAAGACTTGGTTAGGATAATGGCCCCAGCATGCGCATGAGCCCACATGCATATGACTTTGTTTATCGAAGAAAAAAACACATTGAGGAACACTTAGCGGCACTTTAGTAGTCTGTTATGAGGACCAAATTTGATATTGAGTGCATCACAGATAAATAATTATCTTTTTTTTAATATTTGTAGCATAGTGATGCACCATAATTATTATTCCGCTTTGGTCCATTAATTATCAGACGAATTAGTGCATGCATCATGAATAAAATTCCCAGCTAAAACCAAAATGAAGGCACAGCATTACTTCTCTGCTGACACATGTTTCGGTGGCACAATTAAACTCCTTCAACTTTAGGTCCATCCAATCGAATTAAGTCCCATCTTGGTGAAATCGGTGGGACAAGGATTGACAAGGTGGAAACTTTTCTCAACCCAAAAATTAAAGCCGCTCTACCCACTTTTTATCCTCGCACTACCGCCTCTTCAGGTCTTCTCCCTTCTTTCTGTGTGATGTGGTCAATATGGCTGCTAGGTAACCTGTAACCGCACATATAAGCAGTGAGGATGCAGCAGTTCACGTAATAGGAGAACAAAAGAAGATGATGGAGTCATTAATTATTTTCCCATGTTTGCCAAACGATGGTGCAACCTAATGTACTAGGATATAGATTGTCTTGTTGTTGTGCTCCTCATTTGAAAGAAAGTAGGAAATGATTGCACTTAATATAAATAAATTTTAAAACATGGGTTATTTCCAATGGCTTAGCTATATCTCGCTGGTTGTCTTAAATTATATTGTGGGAAGGCTGTGATTCATCGATCAACAAAATGTGTCGAGCTAGTTCCCACATTTCTTAGGAGACATTTTTATCAAGGCATGGCACACTGCCCCACTATTATATCAACAATTTTCTTTTTTTTTTCCGAACGACATAGTAGACGCTCAGACTCACTTTGATTACACGTATTTTTCCAAACGTCTACATACTTCATATGGCACATTGGACAATAACACTATGAAAAAAAAATGAATGGCGCAGCTTGTTTACGAAACAATGCAATAAAGCTGCGTGGTGAGAGAAACTTTCACTTTATAATAAAAAAAAGCTAGCTGACATGATATGATAATCTTGACAACAGTGCAATTAATAAAATTGTGCACCCAAGACTGTGCACCAAGACGGGTCTTTGTGAGTTGAGGTTCACCTGAGGTTCACATAAAGTATAGCGCACATAAAGTGAGTTGGGGTCATTGGAGCTTTGTGATACACAAACAATATGATTCCACGTCGCCGGTTCGAATCCAACAATACATGTTGGAATAATCCCTTTGCAGTCACCAACCACCCAACCACTACAGAAGTTATTCCTACCCACCACGTGACGATAGCGAAAGTCCTCAGGTAGGTCACAGTCAAGATCGACTCAAGAAGTTGGAGGACGACGGACGTGCATGCCGACGTCGCGTACGGCGGATGAGTGCCGACAACAAGGCTATGCAGACCAACATAAAACCCCCCACCAAATTGGAGCCCGATCTGCTTGGGCCGACGTCGGCTGTCACGGTTTCTCCTGGTTGCGGAAATTAGGGCATGCCGGCCGGCGCAACGCAATTTCACGGCGGGTCCGGCGACCACGTACGTACGCTGGGTTAGCTTGCACAGAAAGTATATAGATAGAGGTCAGCGAATCCAGAAATGATTGCCGGGCCTCCCCTCTGCAGAAAGGTTATTCGATCCGATACTATATGTACATAGTGCGGCCGAAAATAGCGGCGGGCCGGACGTCGGCCAAGAAGAAAAGCTGCTGCATGCGACGCCATGCAAACGCGCGCAATGCGATGTGCATCCCGCGGCGCCAGGGCCGCTGCCACGCCCGCCGCCGCCACGCCGATCGAGCAAGTTGCGCGCCGCCGTCCTCGGACGCTGCTCCGGAGAAATTTCAACACCGATCTGGTGTTCGATCTAGCTACCTAGCCAGATGTCGTACGCCTGCGTATATGGACCACCGTACGCACGGCAGCCATCGCGCACCCAAATCTTGGAGAAAACGTGTGATTATAAGCTTTGCATGGCCGACCATCGACTTATGTGATTGGACGAGGGATAGATAGCATAGATCCATGAAATTTTATTTTGTTGCATACAAGGACAGATGGAAAAGGCGTATCTCAGTACTGTTCCAAAAGTGGTGGAGTCGATCCCTTGACTCGGATGCGATCTGGGCACGCACTTTGCTTTCGTAATCAGCCTAGGTTAAGAACACAGTGCTGGTGGGGGAGTTTGTCAGGCACATCTCAATAGAGGGTTCAATAGCATTTAAGTAATATTTGGTTGCACTAAGGCTATCCCAACCCAACTGATGTCTATGATTGTGCCAATGTTTAATATGGACACTATTCTAAGAAACTATGATGTCCAATGCATCAACATCTACTAAGAGTCCTAAATAATTAATTAGCCATCAAACTTCATTCACGTTTTTTTCTATGGATTCTATTAGACCAAATCATCTTGCTTCCCTCCTAAACTATATAGACACTACCCTCTCCCAATGCTA